>JAFVLL020032525.1:101238-184135 GCA_021397915.2 Tor tambroides | reverse complement strand
ATTATACATTACTGACACTCTATCCTCCAATTTGATACTGTTAAGTGCTTTGACACAATCTGTATTGTTAAAAGCGCTATATAAATAAAGGTGACCATGAGAGGGCGACTCACTCCATATATATAGAAGCACAGTTCTCAACTTCTAGGGAAGCCTCACCATGACTTCAAATAAGCCAAAACAGGAATTAAAATAATCCAAAACAAAATATTTATAACCAGGATTCCCCCAGTCTTGAAAAACATAAAACAATTTTAAAAGTGAGATTTCTAGACCTGGAAAAGCCATGTAAATTAACAAAATCATGTAACTCTATGGTCATTTTTACAATTATATATATATATATATATATATATATATATATATATATGTAGAATATATAATATAGCTTATTCTAGAAGACTGGAATTTGAATTAGTAAAAAAAATTAAGTAATAGCCAAGTTGAAATAATTCTTTTATTTTTTTCTTTTTTATTGCTTTATGCAAGTAAACAGGAGAACAGACTGAATCGAGTACCTCAATGATCTCAAGCATCTCAACTCGTGTGATTTTGCCGTCTCCGTCCAGGTCGTACATGTTAAAGGCCCAGTTGAGTTTCTGTTCGAAGCTGCCTCGTGATGTGATGGAAAGGGCACAGATGAACTCTCTGAAGTCGATGGTGCCGTCTCCATTCTTGTCAAAGGTTCTGAAAGCGTGCTGAGCAAACTTTGACGCATCACCATAAGGGAAAAACTGAAAAAGAGGAAAACAATACAATTAATCAATGGCACTATATATTTCTTTTTAGTGTTTTTTAAAACATATTTAAAACAACAAAAGGCCTGGTCCTTATTGACAAAATATAGTTAAAAAAAAATAAATTTTAATTTCAAAATTAATTTCAAGCTACCCCTCATGTAAACAAACTCTCAATTCTTAAGTCCCTGAGCTTGACCAAAGAATATTTCAGATAAGTCTGAAACACTTTTTATAGAAATACACTAGCCAACGTTTGGGATTGGAAAGACACAAAAAAAGATATTAAAACTTTTATTCAGCAAATCTGTATTAAATTGATGAAAATTGACATTAAAAACATTTAAAATGTTACAAAAGTTTCAAATAAATGTGGTTATTTTAATTCAGTGAAAAAAAAGAAAAAAAGAAATATCACCGTTTCCACAAAAAACAGCACAACTTTTTTCAACATTAATGCTTTGAACAGTAATGGCTATCAAAAATTCAGCTTTACCATGACAGGAATAAACAGCATTTTCAAAAATAAAATATATTAAATCTAAAGCTATATTTCACAATATTACTGTTTTCTATATTTTTGATCAAATAAATGCAGCCTTGACAAGTATAAGAGACTTCTTTCAAAAACCATTCTTACCAACTCCACACATTTGATCTGCATTTTTTTGAGTTAAGCGGTACTGCATATTAGGAACGGTATAATGACTGTTATTTCTGTTTGGTCAGAAATGCTCATCTCTACATTTTCTCACATTATAAACTTGCTTCATTTTAGTGCTGCAAGGCTATTCAACTATCATTTAGTTGCATCAAGCTAAAAACATGAACTTCACAGATAGCACTATGAATGTAGGAGATTTTAGTGGTGGGGTGAGCGTATGTATGTATGCGTCTGTTAACTAAGGCCATCAACGCCCAGCGCAGTGCCTGCCTCTTTGCAGAAGAGGGCTGCAATGCGGACGTGAGCAGTGTAATCGGTCTGTGCCGCTACAAGAGCAGCACACAGCTCCTCTTTGAAGGAGGGCATCATTCCCCTCCTAATACTGTTACCCTCTCAGTGACTGAGGGCAACAATTACCTTCACCTGTTCCCAATGCAGTCCCAGCCAAAGCACTGTCACCTTTATGCCCAAAACACCACTGATTTCCAATCTAATGAGCGACAGGGGGGGGATAAAGGGTTTTATGCTGGCGCCAAGCTGGAGAGACTCAAGTAAAATGAAGATTTATAGGCACCACGGACAACAGATATAATATATCATGTTTTATAAGCCAAAAAGCAAATGAAAAATACAAAAGAAGGCCCTTTTTGAGCAAAATCACTATTTTTTCACTAGATATTTGAGAAGCCAATGTAAATGTTTTTAAACGTTATCTAACCTCACATTTGAGTGTAGAGTTATTTGACTGCTAAATATTAAACGATGGAATCACTGGAGTGTGATGGCAGAGCTGAAATAAGCTAATAATAAATTCTGAGCACTTAGGAACAGATGCCACGCTCAAAGACTGGGAAATGAGATTCTCATAGTTTTCACCAAATGAGAGAAAAGAGTGTGCGTGTGAGTGTGTGCCGCAATGACAGCAAAACCTGAAATCACCTAGATAACAAAAGCAGACAAAGTTCCTCAAACGAAATAATAAACATACTAATTAATGTCTCTTTAAAAATATAAAAACGCAGAAAGGTTTGTGTGTTTCAAGAAACCTATAACTGCAAAGCTACAGTACTGTTAAAAGTTTTTGGCACTTGTGTAAAAATGCTGTAAAATGAGGATGCTGTCAAAAATAATGTCATAAATAGATTTTCTTCATCAATTAACTTCTATTAACTAAATTAAATCAACAAATTTGGTGTGACCATCCTTTGCATTTAAAGCAGTTTTTGCCCTAGGTGCACTTGAGCATAGTTTTTGAGATAGCTTTGCAGGTCACTTGAAGCATCTTAGAGACTTTGCCACAGTTCTTCTGGATTTATCTGTCTCAGTTTGTTCTGTTTCTTCATGTCATTCCAGACTTGTGGAGCACTGGCTGTTGTCAGACCCCTTGTGCAAACAAAAATCTCACTGGATTATTACAATTAATAGCAAAATGAATGTTTGGAAATGTAAACTGATACTTCCTTCTGACACACTACAGCAAAAGATAGAAATAACTGACTTAAAACCATTTTTTTTCCATACTATGTTAATGGCTACCTTCAAGAGTTTAGTTACCAACATTCTTCAAAATAGCTACTTTTGTGTTCAACAGAAGAAAGAAGAAAGCAACTCATACAGGTTTGGAACAAGTGGAGAATGAGTAAATGATAGATTTTCATTCTTGCGTGAACTCTTCCTTTAATACCTCATGCAGTTTTTTGCTTCTCAAGTAAATTTATCTGGTTTCAAGGATTTTAAATACTGGAATGTTTCAAATTTACTCCATGTTTAAATGTACTGAAAAACTAGATAAAAATACTGACCAAGTGAATATTTTTTCCCAGTGTAACCCAAACTTAACACAGTAGAGTTAGATATATCCTATCTACATTCCAGATATACTTGAACGCAAGACACCTACTCACAAACCCAAGGCTGATGGGACAGCAGCTGTCTCTGATCTCATCAGAACTCAGCCAGCACAAAATCAAATGATCGAACACAGTGCCACCCTGTGAAGATGCAGAGTGCTCTCGTATATCAAAGAGTTCACACACTGTCAAGCTCCTCCAGAAAGCAGAAGCCCTCTGGGATAGCATAGGTCCGGTCATAAGCCCCTGCCAGACTGGCACTGGGTTGAGAAAAGAGAGCTGAGACAGGAAGAAATGCACACTGTGATGTACCCTGCACACATGCAAAATGATTCTCTCATGGGGCTGGTCCTTCTGCTCCATATGGCCTTGCCCTTCACCAAAGTAGAGGAGAGCAAAAGAAAACAAACAAAGTGCAAGTCATGAAGAACTGGAGAGCTGCTGCTGTGCTGCGTGGCCCCCTCCCTAAGTTTCTTCCGTGCAAATCTGGCAGGTTATGAAATGTTTTGTTATGTAAAAGAGAGGTTTTTTTAAATAACTATCTAGGGCATGGCTGTGTGAAATTCTCAACTTTCACATTACATTAATATTCTTCTTTTTACTTTCTTTTGGATCCAAGCACCGAATGTAGAAATAGATCTTCACATGTGTACTGTGTCAGAAGACATGCTATCACGTGGGAATGCCACCTGATCAAGATCCAAGCATCTGTTACTCTCTGATGGGTACATAAAGGAGACGAACAGTAATTTGCCATATTCAAGACAATGCAGAATACCATATCAGCTTATTTGTGTGTGTGTGTTTTTTATATATATATATATATATATATATATATATATTAGTGCTGTCAATCGATTAAAAAAACAACAACTAATTAATCGCACATTTTTCTAAAATTAATCGCGATTAATCGCGATTAATTCCACCTAACATTAAAGTTTTTAAATATACTTTTATATTGCAATAATTTCGCATTCAATCTTCAAATGTACAATGTACAAACAACATAAAGACAGTATATTTTTAATATTTCTTTAATGGCATCTTTTATGATTGAAGGCCAGCATCACTGATATCAATACTACTGATGTCTCTATAAAATAGTTTTTTCCCTGAATATTTAACCATTGACTGTAGCCAGTCAGCATTACAGTATAATTTAGATCTATAAATTTTAACATTTATTAGACTTAACTTCTAATTTAAGTGAACTTAAAACAATCATCACATGAACCTATTATAATAAATTACATATTTAGCTACTTGTGCCCTTCAGCAGAAATATACAGAAAATGAATACTTACCAAACACTAAATTCTAAATTAAATATAGATGAACCCCTTAAAGCTATAAAAGTTATTGATTTCCTCTTTTTTTCTTTGGTTCTTGGATTAATAGACATCACAGCAGCTGGTTATTAGCTTATTTGCCTGCTATTGCTTTAAAAGCTGCTGGTGAACGTGACGCGGATCTGACATGCAACTCTCTTTACCTTTTCTGACCCACTTCAGGTCTTAAAGTCTCTACTAATGAGCGGACGAGTTGAATCGGGTGTTTTAGATGAGTGAGACAATGCTGGGGTGCCTCGGGACAGTTTTAAAACCATTTCAGAGGCATGTTCTTAAATGTGACGCATATATAACATATTGCATGCATGCACGCACGCAGTTTTAAGGCAGCTTTAATCGCCTTTTTGGTAACTTCATGCCTTAACTGACGGCATAACTAGGACATTGCATGCACGTAGTTTCTTTCGCTGTTTGATATGAAATGATACAGGCTACAGCGCGCGCCGGCACCTTTGTGGGTGTATTTGAAGAGCGCGCGCTACGAGCACAGTATCTGTTCCGCGCTCGTTTGACTCGCGCCTGGCGCGGAGGCAAAGTTAGAGCGCGCGTCTGAAACGTCTCCCGTTTGATGTGGTCATATAGACGTTCTGCATCTAAATAAACGCAATCCTTTTCAAGAAAAAAAAGAGACAGAGGCAGCAGTTGTGAATGGGGTGGCCAACCCTAGCCCCGCCCCTGCGTTAATTGCGTTAAATATTTTTAACGCGTTAATCAGAAAAAATTAATCGCATGCGTTAACGCGCTAATTTTGACACCACTAATATACATATAATCTCGTCTTATAGTGAATTGGTTTGGTTTGTGTGAAAGGAAGCTAAAAATTAAAAAATCTCCCATAATTTAATTGCATACTTTCTTCTGTGAAACACAAAAGGAGATACAGACTGTACAATCTGCTCTTTTCCATAAGGAAAGTGGATGGTAATTTATCTTGCCAAGTTTCAAAAAAGTACCATAAATGTAAAGAATCACACAATTTGTGTGTAACACACTATATTTCAAAGTTTGGGGTCAGTATGATTTATTTTTAAAGAAAATAATTAGTGCTGTCAAACGATTAATCGCGATTAATCGCATCCCAAATAAAAGTTTTTGTTTACATAATATATGTGTGTATACTGTGTATATTTATTATGTATATATAAATACAAACACATGCATGTATATATTTAAGAAAAACATGTTATATTTATATATTAAATATATTTTTATATAATATAAATTATATGAATATAAATATAAACTTTTAAATACATGTAAATATTTTCAAAATATATACTGTATGCGTGTGTCTTGATATATACAAAATAAATATATACAGAAGACACACATATATTGTGTAAACAAAAACTTTTATTTTGGATGCGATTAATCGCGATTAATCGTTTGACAGCCCTAAAAATAATACTTTTAGACGGCAAGGTTGCATTAAGTTGATCAAAAGTGACAGTAAGGATGTTTACAATGTTGCAGAAGATTTCTATTTCTTTTTTTTTATTAATCATTAATAAATCAAATTTATTAATCAAAGAATCCTGGAAAAAAAGGCATCTCGGTTTCCACAAAAATATTAAGCAGCACAATTGTTTTCAACATTGATAATAATAAGAAACGTTACTTAAGCACCAAATCAGGTCTTCTGAAAGATCATGTGACACTGAAGCCTGGGGTAATAGCAACTGAAAATTCAGCTTTGCCATCATAGGAATAAAATTCATTTTAAAATATATTCAAACAGAGAACTGTTATTTGAAATTATAATTAAAAATGATTATATATATATATATATATATATATATATATATAAATTTTACTGTAGTTTTGATTAAATTAATGGAGCCTTGGTGAGCATAAGATATATATATATGTAACTGAAACATTGTGGGTTTGAACCCTGATTCATTAGTTGCCACTGTGTTTATAAGACATTTAACTCCAAACTGTTCCAGGGTGGCTGTTCCTGTAGTTAAAAAAAAAAAAATCACTTTGGATAAATAGATGTGCTAAATGAATAAAAATAAATAAGTGAGAAGAGCAAAACAGAAGGTGAGAGAGACTCCCCGTGAGAATACAAGGGTGAGAGAGACAACCTGCCCTTACACAGCTGTTGAATTAATCTGATGTAGGGTGTGAGGCAAACAGCACGATCACAGAAACGCCCTGCAGACAGACTCCAGCCGCTAAAAGCCTGCGTAATCAGAGCACAAGCTGATGCCTGCCTCTGCCCCGTCTCAGCCAGTCTACACCATCCCTGTCACGCTGCTCCTAATACAAGCCATTTAACAATGCAAAAGTCATGGATTTTTCATCCTAGGATATCAGAGAACCTAAACCTATTAAATGTGCACAGCGGAATCTAATGCCTGAATATGCAGGATGGTGCAAACAGCAGTGGAATGAATGAAATGTTATTCACTGTTTGTCTAACTAACCTGACTACATTTGACAGATGCTTATAAACACATTCAAGGCATAACTTTCACTATTTGTGAATTTGTGAACTAATCTGAAGAAATTTAAAGAAGATGAAAACCATCTATACAGGAAAGAAAATGATTAATCACTGATCAATGAATTGTTGTTAATAATTTAAGCGATTATCTTATCGATTTTCGATTAATAAAATTAAGAACACTGTAATATTAAAGGGTTAGCTTACCCAAATATGAACATTCTGTGATTAATCACTCATACAACTAAAACATTCAAGGCCCAGAAAGGTAGTAAGGACATTGTTAAAATAGTCCATGTGACATCAGTGGTTCAGCTTTAATTTTATGAAGCTGAAATTGTTGAATAAAGTTGTTATTTTTGTTTCTTTGTGCACAAAGACTATTCTTGTAGCTTCATAAAATTACAGTCGAACCACTGATGACACATGAACTAATTCTTTAATAATATCAAACATTAATCTATTACAATGCTATTGAATTACCATTTATAAATGGAGGAATCTACAATTACAGGTGTTTATTAAGTGTATATATTACTGTAAATCCAGTCAAATTTATACAGTGTGCTTTTATGTGAATTTAAATGAATGTTAATTCATGAATGTTAAATTTCATGTTTTAATTTTAATATTTAATATAAAATTTTAATTCTTTTATATATATATATATATATATATAGTCTTTTTTTAATTTAGTTTCTTTTTTCTTTTCTTTTACGTTTTAAACAATTTAACAATCTTTACCATAACTTAAAATTAATATCTGTACATATACTGCATATTGGAAAAATTCCTTTGTAGTAATTCAAATTTAGTTTTTTGTAGTTTAGACTGCAAAAAAATTGTGACTTATTGGTATTAATAGGCCAGAATTTTAATATCTTTCACTAATCAACTAATCACTCATTGACTAGTCTACCATCATGACGCTTATAATGACTTTATTAGTGTGTGATACCGGTGACTCAAACCCATGAACTGTGGCTCTACTAGTCGAGCTATAGAAACAGAAGACAGCACTGCAGGGTAAAAGTGCGCTCAGCAAGAAATACAGATTCAGATTCCTCTGCTTGCCATCAAGACATGCACCAAAAGCACATTCCTACAACATCTTAGTCACCATGCAAGCTGTCAACACTGTCATCACACATATAAACCTCCACAGTGAGCAAAGGAGAGACAGCTGTTGAGGGCTCAGCATGCAGTTCAAATCAGCTGGCTTCTACAGCAGGTCTTACCTCAGCGGTGATAACACTAACTGGGTGGATGGTAATGCCTGAGCTGGAAGATTGCCATATCTCTCAACAACACACACACACCTGTGCTGTACAGTGGTCAACACAATCAGACGCCTACTGTAAGAAACAGCTACAAGATTGTGGAAGCACTCATTTTGACGATCATAATCGAACATAAAAGTTATGTCTGTTTATCTGAGATGTTAAGTTCTCCATCAGAATACCTTTTGAAGATACCTGCAATGCACACAGTCTCAAGCCCTTGACTACTGCCAATTTTGAGTTGGCCATTACACGTCAGTATTAAGAGCTCTATAAAAAGGAACTGGACACTGATAAAGCATCAATTACTGCATTCTAAAATGAAATACTGCCAAAAATGTTGCAAAGCATTTTATTTGGTCAGGATACACAGCTAATTTTGAAATGCCTTTTTCCAAGTGATGTAATTACGGTATCCACCAGTAGGGGGTAACGGTGCTTTACTAACCATCCAGACATTAACCTTTTCAATGCAACAAACACTAAAAGGGTTCATTCACTACCAAAAAAAAAAAAAAAAAAAGACAACAACCATTAAATTGTAGTGTTTAAGTCTCATTTTAGCATTGGTTATGTACTATTAGGCCTTTATAGTATTTATTAATATTTTGAATTCGCTTTTTTATATATATATTTTTTCAGTCCTAGTCATTTTGTTCGTTTGCCATTTTTTTATTAGTTTTATTATAATTTTAGTTTTTTTAGTACTTCATCATAAACTTATTTTATTTAGATTCCAAAGTAACATTTCTCGTTTTCATTTAAGTTTTTAAAGTTTTTTTCATCTTATATTTACATTTTATCTGTATCTGTCTTGGCCCAACTGCCTTGGTTTCGATAAAAAGGCCCAAATTCATGCCACTGGTTGACTGAGAAGTTCACGTCACGCTTCAGTGTTTTGAAAGCATCACAATATTTTCTTTAGTATGAAGTCAACTTAAGAATGGCTTATTTACAGTTGTCTCTAAACTAGTACACAAAAAAATGACTGATAACAACACATGCTGTCAGCACACTAAAATAAGTTTGTCTCTAAATGTATCCTTTTTCAAGTATTATCACTGAAAATATTAAAACTCAAACAAAAACTTACCTTCTTAACATAAAAAATTACTTCTCCTTTAAAGATGAAAAATGACCCACTTTGTCACAGAATATAATACTTCAAATACCAAGAAAATGAATTACACATGACTGATTCTCATCCACTCCTCTATACGAGAACATTTTAAAAGCCTCTTTCTTCTTTTACAGCAAAGTGCTTCTCTTCAATCCCATGAATCATGAATAAACAATGTCCTATAATTTATGCAACCTTTCCTTTCCCCCCAACATACACAAGTTACTTCACGACAGGCCAAGGAAAGCGTTCAGAAGGTGAATGCCACAACGACATGATGTCATCCTCCTGCTGAGAAATGAGTGAAGTTATAAAGCTCTCTTATTCAGCAAAAGACAGCGTGCCATCTGCACTACGTTTAAATTAGCATGATAACAAGCATCGCTAAGCTCAGATATGGATTATGTAAACTGATGGTGGCATGCTGTTCTGGGTTCGGCCTGCTTTTACACTTGAGTTAGAGCTACAAAGCAAATTCAAGCTCCTTAGATCAACTATACCTATTGAATTGCTAATAACTGTCTAATTAGCCTGGGAATGATTGAGTAGTAATGACATATTATGGCAATAAATGTCTAATTAGCCATTTCTGAGACATAATGCACATCCTTACATATCTATCTAGAGTCATTTCATGCAACTGTTTGCATATCTCCTATGATTTTTTTTTCTCTTTGCAGTCAGTTTTAGGTTTGGTTCTTAAAGCCATGTTTGAATTGCCTGGGGGGGGGGGGGGGGGTTGTTTCAGGCATTGGCATGGCAATTGCAATGTCATTTCATGCGAGTCATGATACAGATTAACCCAGTGGTTTATCTGGATTTCCTCAGTTAGTTGTAGTTGCACTGTAATACTTGATGCGATTAGTGTGCTTGATGTGTGCAAGTAGTGCAACTATGAGAATTACATTTTCAACAGCCAGCAAATCTACAGTGACTGCAACATAACAGATACACTTTACAAAATTACGTATTTTCAAAACCAACTACTCATTGAGTTGCCTAAGTAACTAGTCAATTATTTGTTCTTAAGGGAGCCCAGAATAAATTAGGCTGGCAGTTAGGCAGAGTCCAATGAAATGGAGCACAATAAAGGGGCCTCAAGACACATTTTTTATTTTTTTTAAATTAATATTTGTAATTTTCTACATTAATTTGGTCAAAAGTGAAAGTAGAGACTTTTCAAATAAATGCTGTTCTTTTCATCTTTCCATACATCAAAGAATAGTGTATAATTTTGTATCCACAAAAATATTAAGCAACACACTTGTTTTCAACGTTGATAATAATAAATATTTTTTGAGCACCACATCATGATTTGTGAAAGATAATATGACACCAAAAACTGGAGTAATTGATGCTGAAAATTCAGCTTTGCATCACAGGAATAAATTGCGTTTTAAAATCTATTAAAATACAAAACAGTTATTTAAAATTATTATAATATTTCACAATATTATTGTTTTCACTTCATTTTTGATTAAATAAATGCAGCCTTGTTGAGCATAAGAGACTAGATATACTGTACACTATATACTCTGTATATAACAACAACAATTTTAATCTTTTTTTTTATTGTGTTAAGAATAAAAAAAGAAAATGCATTCTCTTAAAGAGAAAAATTACAATCTTAGTTTGACTTTTGCCTCAATGGTTTTGCTTCACAATAAAATATTTTTATATACCAAGTTCGGACCCTTGTTAAAGTTCATGTTTAGTATAGAAAAAGCACTACAAAATCCATTATTATTAGTGAGTTTTGCAAGCTACAACATACATATTTAAGGGATAATTCACTCAAAAATGAAAATTCTGTCATTAATTACTCACCCTCATGTTGTTCCAAACCTGCAAGACCTTCATTCATTTACAGGAGACAAATTAAGATATTTTTGATGAAATCCGAGAGCTTTCTGACCCTGCATAGACAGCAACGCAACTACCATGTTCAAGGCCCAGAAAGGTAGTAAGGACATTGTTAAAATAGTCCAAGTGACATCAGTGGTTAAAGGCCTTACGGGTTTGGAACGACGTGAAGGTGAGTAATTAAAGGTGTAGTGGGAGATCTCGGAAAATGCTAACTTTAGCCTGATAGCACTGAAAGCGAACGTCCCACCCTCCCTGCAATCGCCGTCCAAAGCCACGCCCCCTGAACACACATATGCTCAAAGAGCAGAATACCAGAGACAACATTAAATTACTACAATAGGCTACATTAACGGTTTCCAATTACAGTCCTCGCGCCCTCCCCGCTCTGCACATTTCATATATATATCTTATCACGTCCGACGTTTGTTCTGTTCGACCGTAAGTCATAAGTGCCCTGCGAAGTGGACATCACCAGATATTCCGCCATGATTCCAGTTCAAAGCGAGCGTATATGTTCCATACAAAGGGCATTAAAGTGTGCGAGACGTGAATTTAAATTGTATTTATTTACAGAGGTATCACACTCTCTAGTAAGTTTCGTCTGTGTGTCAAGACGCTGCGCAGCGCAAATCCGTGAGTGAATGTTCCAAAGTGAAATAAACTTCAACGGATTTTCCATTGCTCAGGGAGTAGGGAGCAATGAACACTGTGTAGGGAGCATGTCAATCGGAACACAGTTCATGCACGTAGCTCTCTTCTAATGAGCGCGAGGACTGCAATTGGGAACCGCTGGGCTACATCATGTGTCATTCACCGGTGAGAAAACTTTATAGCTAGTAAAAGTACTACAATACCAGAAGGAAGATCGGGTTGTTGATGTTTGTCTGCCATTCTCGTTGTGTCTGCACAGCGGCGTGGAATCGCTGATGACGTATCGTGTCTGCGCGAACAGGTGCGAGGTGAGGTATACAAATACATACGTTGACAGACAGGTAGAAAAGACAATTAAAACGCTCGGACCGAGCGTTTTGATTGGACGAACATTTCTTGGTCCTACACCTTCCACAGAATATATAAATACAGATAAATACATTTAGACCACTTAACTTAATGATTGCTATCAGGATGTGAAGAGACTTTCAACCGGAATAACAAAAAATGTTTCTGAAGACAGTCACCTATGATACCTTTAATAACAGAATTTTTATTTTTGGGTGAACTATCCCTTTAATACACTGTATGATTATATAGCTGCATACTGTAGCCAGTCCAAACTAACCTTTTAGCCTAATACATCCTTCCTATGATCCAGCATATCAGAGCAGCTCCAGATAGCCCTTAGGCCTCTACAGCGCAATGCATTTCAACAAGCAGATAATAAGGTCTCAAAGGAACAGGACTAAGTTAATACAATATCCTGAGAAGGCGGGTTAGCACCACAAACTGAGCTGAGCTGACTTCACTAACACAGGGGTCATAGATAATCACCCTCCCCCCTGCACTACTGATTGAATTATATGGGCAATGTGCCCAAGGGATAATTGAGCTTGGCTGGCACTAGCCTTCCATTACTACAATGGCCCAAAATAGCATTATGTAAACACTTTTTATTCCTAACTGTTCACTACGGATCTGATTCGGAACGGGGAAAAAAACAAACAGTTCATTTATTTTCATGAACGGTCAGGGTTGATTTAAAGACCAATACAGAGTGCCGATGCATTGCAATTTACATAATTCTCTCGAAATGACAGATTTGCTGATATTTCTGAGAACTGCATTTCTTTTCAGTGCAATCAAACTTTTAATTTAAAGCTGAAGTCTCAATAAATTCGGCATTTGTAACGAGGGTTGAATCAACAGCACCTCATAACAGTTCTGCTTCAGTGAACGTTCACAACTACAATCAAGAAAACAATCAATTCATGCTAATGCTTCTTGAGCTTGAGTTACACTATATTTGTTTAAGACTACTTTTTACACTCTGCAATTCATTTGCCCTTTGTAGAGTGATTTCAGTGGAGTGTTTGAGGTTCAGGGCTGGTAATCCAAAGGTTGTATGTTGAGCATGGTCAGAGCCATTGTGCCCGTGAGCGAGGCACTTAACCCTAGGTGAATATGTCAGATAAAATAGGAACCACAAGCCCCCTTTCAGATGTCCGGCCAATCAAAGCCCTCCTCTGAATGATGTATGACGCATTCTCATCCCAACTAACCACAGATCACAGGCAAGCACTGCACTCTGCCAGCAGGAGACCTTGAGGTGACATTGGGAAGAGAAGCCCTGGGCTGCTGTAGTGACCGCCAGCTAATCAAGAGAAACATCAGAGCATTTTCCACCCATTCAGCCTTCGCACGTCACAGGAAGTCATATGAGGCAAACTGCAGGCAACACATGAACACATATGCTAGCCTTCCATTGATGGTAAAGAAAAGCTCCTCCATTGGATGCAATGTGTGTGTGTGCAAAGGGTGGGAGGGCAGTAGGGGTTAGAGCCCCGGCCCTTCTTATTCCACAAATCAGGACATGCCAATCTATAAAATAAAATTAAATAAAATAAAATCCATAATAGGTAATTAATGTTGTGCTGACCAATACAGCAGTCTTAGACATACTGAAACAGTTAAGTAAAATCAAGCAAGTTTTCAGTTAATTAAACTAGGATGGTGGGTGAAGGTGCCTTCCTCACGTCTGGACACTGTAGCCTTTTATAAATCATAAAAAACACAACTAGAAGCCTCTCATACGATACTGTGGTCATTAGACATTGCTCTGTTGGTTTTAGGTTTTAGCTGGTTTTAGTTGGTCTTGACTGACCCAATACGACAACACTGTCTCAACCAATGGTATGAGTTTGGGGTGGGTCTATCTGTTTGACTGACCAGTGGAAAACATGGGGGTGTGTTCAGTTCGATGAATTATTTTTGTAAATCGGTTTGGTGATGCTAGCAGCAAAAATTACACATTTCACCTTAAAGTTATGTAAATGCAGTTAGTTAGATATGTTTAAGTTGTATTTGCACTGATTAATTTTATTAATACGATTTTACCGTAACTGCAGAAACCTCGGACCCTGTGCATATCACCGATACACTATTGTTATGCTCAATGACTCAAGAGTATCACTTTTGATATTATGTTCATTCTGCAAAATTAATACACTGTCATTATCTAAAATAAAGCTAAATGATTTTTTGAAAAATCCAATAATATTAAAGCCTTTTTAATGTGTGAGTCATACACAGCCTTTGTGAGACCAACAACTATTGTTCTAAAAAAGCCATTATTATGATGATAATTATTATTAAATACATCAATGTTAAAAAAACTGCAAATGAATTGATAGTCTGTATTAACAATGATTTATGATAATGATACTAGAAATACGAAAAAAAATGCAACTGAATAATAAGGCTTGTTATCTCTGATAGGTCATCTTACAAGAACTGTGGATGGGGAATAAGATGCGTCCTATTGATCGCAGGGAGGCAATTTGTCTCCTTATCCAAGACAACCTTGTGTGACACCGAGGTCCTCCATCTTCTCAACAAAGCTATCATTAAACAAAATGGATACTTCAATAAATCCAGAGTACGTAGGTCACTCATTATTGCATTCCGTCACAAGGGACGACTCCCCCCGTCTGCTGCTGTACTTAAACACACATGGACAGTCGTTCAGCCTCACTTGTCACATGTCACCATCTGACATTAAATCCCTTTGGTCAATTTCACTTTGTTACTGCATATAATCTGACTTTACAGCAAAAAACATGAATCAGCTCCATTAGTTTTTTCTTCAAACTTCCTCACACCAAAATCTACGACAGAAGACCACTGGTGATGCCATGTTAAAAAAAGGTAGATTCAAAATTTCCTCTCTTTTAGGTCTATATTTGACAGAAAATCTAATTAAACACAAGAAGGGATGAAAAATTACCGCGACACAGTTAAAGTAACATGCTCTTTAAAGGGATGTCTTCTTTGTGCTACAAATTAAGCACTAGAAACTCTAGAAGCCTGCTTTGATTTTTCTGGAATCATTGTACACACAAAACAAGTGCAAAAAAGAAACAGATCCAGACAGCCTATGCATGTTTGTGATGCTCAGCATGGGAAAATGAAAGTGTGCTAATTTTAGAAAATCTGCTGGTTTTGACTGCAATTGGAAGTCAACTTCAAATGATGTGCCTGCTGTTACAGACGTGTGTGTGTGTACAGTATGTGTGTCTTTGACTGTGTGGCTGATCGACAGAAGAGGGCAGTGACAGACAAACATAAAATAACTTACAGAACCCCATCAAATGTCTTGATAAGCAGTTTTTTTTCTACTTGTATTGATATAGTTTCTTCATAATACGAGGACATTTGGTGGAACATTGCAAGAGCTTGTCTGTTATTTTAAAATTGTGATTATTTTGTTTCTTTATCTGATAGAATTACAAATAAAACTACAAATTAATAAAAATGAATTATTAAATATCTGATTATTACAATTACATTCAAGTAACAAGCATTATCATATTAAAATTACACAAATAATTATGAATTAATGGATTAACTCAATTAATCAATTTGACATTTTCTGGTTAACACTTTACAATAAGGTCCCATTAGTTAATGTTAATTATTGTATTAACTGATATTAACTAACAACAAGCAGTACATTTGTGACATTTATTAATCTTTGTTAATACAACTGTTCATTTTTAGTTCATGGTCCATTAAATAATATTAACAGATACAACTATTGCTTTAAAAAAATGTACTGTATTAAATGTCAAAATTAACCTTAAGAGTAATAAATGCTTTAGGAGTATTTTTCATTGTTAGTAGTAACTAATGTTAACAAATGGAATCTCACTGCTAAATGTTACAATTATTTTAAATCAGATTTTTTAAACTAAAGTGAATTTTGTCAAATTTCAAAACAACACAAGCATATAGGTGACTTCAAATATTAGACCTTGAATTAAAGAATGTGATAAAGAAACCTTCACATTATCATCCATCAAATCAAAGAAATCTTCACATACCCACAATTTGACTTTAAGATGTCTAGCCACATCATTGTCTATGCCACACCAGGGCCGCAAACCAGACGTCATCCTGTCATTCCACATTCATGTGCTGTGAGATCAGATCAGGGCCGATGTTCGATCCACCACAGCTCTCCGTTTGGCCACAAGATGAAGGTCTGAGCTGTCTGGTGAGGGTGATTTAACAAACTGGTGTCAAACAGGAGCACGCTGGAATCCTCTGGTAACGATAATGTCCCCAGCGTACACCCATCCCCCCTTCTACTCGAGAGATTTTCTGTCATATTTTTGTGTCCTACCAACCACCTCATCGCTGACCGTGTATGTCATCTCTTTAACTGCCAATTAGATCTGAACACGCAACATTCAAGTGCTTCATTCAGCACAAACCTAAAGTTCATTACACAGCACCTCATCACTGTTGTCACAGTAGTAACATCTGAAACTGCAGCAAACTATCAAACACCAGCAGACAAAGGGATCACTTTACTGACACCATGTACAGCCTTCACTTCTGGATACTATTGGCAGATTAATCACAGAGGCGTTGCATCCGTAAGGTTAATAATTTCCTATATACTGTAGTTAGTGTGGCACTGCTGGAGTCTGAAGGGATATGCACTGAGGTATTTTGCCATGGAGTAAAATGCTAAGAATAGAATGGGAACTTTGCCACATATTGTCTCTTTAAACAGCCAGCCATTTTCACAACTCCACGTTCCATTCCATTAATTACAATTTTCTATAAGCTCATCCGAATCAATATATAAGGCAGTGTAATTCTATTCCAGTTCATAAACTGTCCTGATATTTTCTGTATGTCTATTGTTTAAGATGCACTTGTTATAAATAGGTAGATTTATGTGATCGACACCATCTGACCCCAAAGACGATTACTGTACAAACTGTATCAAATATCTGCAGATAATATAGAGAGCATTCATAATATAGAGAGCATTCATTTATCCATAGAACTGATCTCATCCCCAGTCTAGTCTGGCAACCTATTATTGAAAAAGGATGAATCATTGAAAAGATGCTAAATTTAGCTACCAATATGGCTTCCACAAAAACAGAACGAAAGACAATGCCAGCACCCTCCCAAGCTTTGCCCATACAAATCATGCTCATTTCTGGGCTCAAATTATTCCCTCTATAACTCTATATAGAAGAGCTCAGATTATTGCCTCCACATTTATAGAAAAATTATACTGGTACAAAGATAGCATCTCAAATACTTTGAACCTGACAAGTGGTAAGGAAACAAATTTTATCCACAAATAAATCATTCTAAATAAATAAAATATTTGAAAACACCCAGTTATTGGTTCATGCTGATAATGTAAATAAAAAGATTAATATTATATATATATATATATATATATATATATATCTCACATAGTATATCAGTGTTATTTTAGTATCATTCAAATACTATTGTAGTTTTTGAATTGATTTTTTAATATTTTCTGCTCTCATGTTAATTTGAAAGTTTTAGTAATTTTGTATTTTTGTTATTTTTTCATTAGTTTTTAAATATGTCTATATAGATATTATTTTTATTTCAGTTTTAGTTATGAGAAATGTTGTCTTGTTAACTGTTAACATGTTATAAAAAAATTTTCAAGATTAAGCAATGCTACACAAGTCGAAAATTAACTGTTATTCTGCATTGTTTACAAAAATAAATAAATAAATAAAATAAAATAAAACTCATGCCACATTAGTTAAATTAAAACGCAAGTAGGATGATTAATCACTGACCAAAGCCAATCACAAAACACCTCCTCCCAGTATCGCTATGCCACGAGCATTGTAAGTGTCAGCGCACACACACACAAACAAACAAACAATCATTCAGTCCAGTCCAGTCCGCAGGAGCTCAGTGCCCTGCATACGAGGCCATCCATTTCCTCTCCCTTGGATTTTAATAAAACTACCTCATTGATATCCTTTTGCTGTAAAACCCGCCATCCCTGATCACTAAAATGCTTGGCCTATAGCAGCTTTCTGTTATTTATTTTCATTTCAAGCCATTCTGAAAGCATTGTGGTTTCTGAGCAGAGCTGTGAGACATGTGGTTATTTACTTTGGCTGTTAGTGGAAATGATCTTGCATAATGTCTTTACATAATTCATATTCATATTATGCAGCAGGTAGTGTCATGTTATAATTGGAACTGCAAGGCTGTACAGTAGATACACTCAGCAGAAAAAAATGTTATCTGCAGCTAAATGTTTCCTTGCCAGACAGTCAAAACTATAATATATATCCTCACAAATCTAAATGACTAAACTACTAAAGAGAGCAAAACCCGTTATGACAGCAACTGTTCATGCTTGACATGCCATAAAGAAGCCAGCCGTATGAATAGCAAGCTAGCGTAGCCCTGGAGATCTGAATTGAGTTTGGTGCCAGTTATACATCAGACTATCCAACTGAATGACTCAGAGGGCTCTTCCAGTCACTTGTAAATCACATGGCGCATCTGATGCACTCCTCAGTGACCTCTTCAGTCTGGAGCAAGACCAACGAAAAGCCAGTGTATCATAGAGTGACTAACATCCCTACCTTAACATACAGCTGCTGGAACTCGTCCAGGTTGAGTCGGCCACTGGGGCAATCCTTCAGGAAGCCTTTGTACCACTGTTTGAGTTCATGTTCATTAAATTCTGTGTTCTTCACCAGGTCCTCCATTACCTCAGGGGTCAGCTTGCTGTTCTGTTTCCCCATGGTGTCTGCAAGGCACAGAAATCAAAATAGCTGTGATCTCACTCTGCCTGGAGCTGTAGTTCATTTTAACTGCGTGAACTGTATAAACTGTATAAAAGTTGTTCTACAAAACTGAGGCCATTTGTGTCCCTCCCATATTCTACCATTCAAAAGTTTTTTTAAGTTTCTTATGCTGACCAAGTCTGCATATATAGTCAAAAATACAGTAAGTATTATTATTTTAAGATGCAATTTATCCCCTGTGATGGAAAAGTTTAATTTTCAGCATCATTACTTCAGTCTTCCGTGTCACATGATCCTTTAGAAATCGTTCTAATAAGCTGATTTGGTGCTCAAAAACATTTCTTATTGTCAATGTTGAAACCAGTTGTGCTGATTAATATTTTTATGGAAACTGATACTTTTTTCAGGATTCTTTGATAAATAGAAATTTCAAAAGAAAGGTATTTTGAAAAACAATGTTTTTAGTGGCACTTTTGATCAGTTTAGTATGGAAGCCCGTTTCCGCCACTGAATAAAAAATAAAAAAGGTAATTGTGACTTTTTCTCTCACAATTCTGTCTTTTTTTCTCACAATTGCGTGATATAAACTCGCAATTGCAAGTTAAAAAGTCGTAATTGTGAGCTATAAACTCACAATTCTGAGAAATAAAGTCAGAACTGCGAGATATTCTATACAATATACAATTCTGACATTTTTTTTTATATCTTGCAAGTTTATATCTTGCAAGAAAAAAAGTCAGAATTGGGCGATATTAACTCGCAATTGCGAGAAAAAAAGTCAGAATTGTGAGTTTTTATCTCGCAATTGTGACTTTATAAATCATAATTCTGACTTTATAACTCGCAATTGTGAGTTTACGTATATCACGCAATTCTGAGAAAAAAAGTGAGATAAAAAGTTGCAATAACCTTTTGTTTTTGTTTTTGTTTTTATTCAGTGGTGGAAACGGGCTTCCATAGTTTAAACTAGGATTGCAAAAATGTGGAAAATTTCCAGTAAATTTCGGAAACATTCCAGAAATTTTGGAAACTTCAGATTTTTTGGAATCTTCCGGGAATTTTTGTAAATTTTCCACCTCTTTGCAACCCTAGTTTAAACCATCCTTACTGAATAAATTTCTCTCAAAAAATACAAAACATTTACTGACCCCAAACTTTAGTATAAGTATAAACACTTTTGTATTCATAAACACAGACAGAACATTTAAAACCTTACAAAACTCACATTCACTTCCCACATCATAATCACCTTCAAAATCAAACATGAAAAGGAACCTGTTTCACAGAATGGACCATAAGTGCCAGCTCAAGAAGGCGTCATTTTATAACTAAGTCTGGATTCAAGGTTTCTTCTTTATCTTAAACATCCTATGGCGTATACAGTATACAGTATATACTGTCAAAGTACTACACAAATTGAATTGAATTTGAGAAAATGCGATATTAAGCTAAGCGCACAAATACTAATATACTAAAGGTACATTGCAATACTCTTTTCACAATTAATATCATGGCTATAATAAAACTAAGCACGCCGTGCAGTTGAATAAATATGATGGCTTGAGTGAGTCATTGTGGATTATATCATTTCATGCTGGCTGATTACATTTAAAGGAGGCTTAGATCGGTGGGACAAACACACCAAAAGTCTGGAGCTTCTAGTGCAGTGTTTTTCTTGAAAGATCCCAACATTTTAATTAAAACAAAACCATTCACACAGTTGTCTTAGCACAGGGAAAATGAAAAAGCACCTAGAGAATATTCTAGAATAGACTGTGTCAGTAAATAATACCTCACTAGGCATGAGAGCATTCTCATAAGAAATCCCCTATTTCAGCTTATAATTATTATTATAAACTTGTCTGTCCCTTTGGAGGACGAGCAGTGTTTTATCCTGCCCACATGCTCATAAGAGCGGCCCCTAGCACTTTTCCCCCTAGATGGCTGTCACACACAATGTGTGTGTGTGTTACTGTCAAGGAAATGGGTTAATTAAACAAAGCATCATTCGCATAATTACCAAAAGGTCATCACATCCTAAGCTTCAACGTGACATTTACATTTTTTTGCAAATTGAAAAAGCCCATCCTTCTGTTACATTAATAAAGGATACAATGAAAGCAGAGAGAGAGATGCAAAGCATAGCAGCAGTGCTGCGGATGAAATGCTGAGTAATTCTGCAGCTTTTTAATTTCTTCAATGCTACTAAATCATAGAGATAAGCTCTCATCACATTCATAGAGGCTCACGTAAACACTCGATGAGAACATTGTGCTTCAAAGTTCATTACAATTAATTTTCAGTCTGAGACTGACAAACGAGCAGCGATGCAGACGATAATGAGTACTAATTTAGTTTCCCACACAACTGCATTTTATTTTCAATCAAATGGCTGAGTAAAAGTCATACATCTTGACTGTTCTCTAAAGACAGGGATGCAGAAAATACTACTAAACTAACATTTACACATTTTAACATGGTGAAAATGAAGCCACCAAGCCTGGATTGTGAGCCGGTGTGCTTTTAAAGGCAAGAGCATAACCCGTCTTGAGCTGCAGACTGCACTGGAGGCCCAAGTCCTTGGGGAATACCTCTCTTTATGAGGGATCCACCCATGAGAAAAAAGCACAGCATAGCAAATTCAGAGCGCTAAAAACAGCTGCCCTGAAACTGACTATGAATCAGCGATAATGCATTGCCGTATAGCTTGTTCCCATTCTGTGAGTGTGAATTATGATACCAAACTAATTAGATGATCAGCATCACTCCTAATTGAATCCTCATCCAGCTGATCCCTCCAATGTCAATGCTTTACATTATTTCTGTCAAGTCACAAAATTGAAGGTTCAAATGATCCAATAATTGGTCAACAGGATTGGTGGAAACATTTTGTTCTCTTCATTTCACTGATTTACAATATTTCTACCAACTGAGGATGGAATAGTTTACTCATAAATTAAAATTCAATCATCATTTACTGGTGTCATGTGAACATGTGACTTTCTTCTAAAATTTCAATCGCACACAAAACTATCTTTTGGGATTTTTCCCCTTTTTGGAGTTTTACAGCCCCTGGTCACATCTATATTTTCACTGTATAGAAAAGAACAGGTCAAAACGGTTTTCTTTTGTCGTTCAACTGAAGATAAAGTCATATGTTTGAAATAATGACAGAATGTTCATTCTTGAGGGATAGTTCACTCAAAATTGAAACTTCTGACATTGTTTACACACCCTCATGTTGTTCCAAACTTGTATAACTTTTTCTCTTTTCTGTGGAACATAAAATAACATATTTTGAGGCAGTTTGTCACAGTGTTTTTATTCATAAAATGGAGATCAATGGTAACCAAAATTGTTTGGATACCAAAATATCTTTGTTTTGTGTCCCACCAAAGAAAGAAAGTGATTTAGGTTTGGAACAATATGAGGGTGAGCAAGTGTTGACAGAACAATCATTCTTGGGTGAACTATCTCTTTAAATTTAGACGGCCATCTAAGCTCTCCAAATTTAAACTTACTTTCCATAAACTCTCCAGAGAGGAATTTCCATGTGCTATAGCAATGAGAAACAACTACAGAAATTACAAATGCAATACTAATTTCCAATTCCTACTGTTAAATCTTTTTAAGAGCACTCCAGCGAACAGTTTTACGAGTATGCATGAGAATCTTTTGTCTTAGGGCTGTGAAAATTGTCCAAAACTAAGACTCAAAACCTTAAAAAACTGATTCCAATATTTAGGATTTAATTTGCCCAGTATAAATAATAATAAGACGCAAAAATGAGATATTGCTACTTGTTGCGTCATTCTAGACGAACATAAAAAGAAGTGTAAAGGTCCTTGCACACTGAGTCCGAAATTTTCATTTTTCGTTTTTTTCGTATTCGTCATCCTTTCCTATCAAAATGCTTATTACAGATGCGAAAACGCAGAAAATCGAACCTGATCTGAATTTTTTTATGACGGACGAAAGTTTCAGAGGCAGTGTGTAAACATGATTGACACAACGTGAGGCCGTATTTATTTTTTAACGTGCGAAAAATTTGGACTAAAATTTCGGACTCAGTGTGCAATGACCTTAAGATTGAACAATAAGGTCCATCTGATCTACTGATACTGTTGAAAAGAATTGGTCACTGCAGGCTATAAAAGGAACTGAAGAGCCTGTCTACCTAAAAAGCAATAGTCCACTCCATTTTCCATTTAGGCTGCATCAGTGCTATTTCTGCTGCAACAGGAGAGCAGAGAGAATACTCCGTCCCCTGTGACTATACCGTGCAGGTTGAATCGATCTCTTAAAATGATTTTGCCCTTTCACGCGACACTGCTGTAATGCAGATAGATTAAACTGATCTTCGGCATACACACGGACTAGCAGTGGTTCATCCGAAGAAGCAGCGGCGCGGTGGAGCACATAGCCTATTCTGATCTGTGTGTATATGTTGAGCTCATCTTATGTTTGAACCACAGAATATGCTGTGTTATGATCACAACAATGTGTTATGTTGTACAAGCATTTGTGTCATCTAAGAACCGACTAGCAGGCGTTATGATGACTATGCAAACTGAGCCCTGTCCAGAGATCAAAAGGCGTTTTAAACCCAGAGTCAACTCATCACAACAGTGTTCCCATCCACACGAGCCTGACAGATTATGTCACGTGAATTTAGCAAGCCAAATGATTTAGCACATCCAGCTTATTCAGACAGTCACATTATATAACAAACATTTCAATTATTTCATTATTTTACAGCATGACCTTGAGAGTGTAAGATTGTAGGTAACTGATTATAGGAAATACATGCTTAAAATTTCACTACGCTGTCATTTCTGCTCTGTCACCCTTGTACATTATGCACAGATTCTGCAGTGTATAAGAAGCTGTATTAGCAGTGAAGACAGTCGGTCAAGTAAGTAATTAAAAAATGTTAACTATAAAACAGCAATATCACAGCATTATGATATCCTCAAAAACCCTGAAGTAATCTTGTTGGAATTTCTTGCTGGAAGTGATATTAATTCCAATGATATTAATTAATGATAGGGAATTTCCTAAATGAATTCCATCATAACACAAAACAAAAACTAGATATTTCGAACAAACAGTACAATTGCCCAGGACATCAAAATGAATTTAAATGAAATGTTCAGGATTTCAAAGCTCCTTTTTAGGGTTTCTTTAAGCAAAATACAATACAAGCAGCATTCTGATTATGACACAATAACGAAATAGGACATAAGAATCAAAGAATGACTGTATTTGATTCTTAAGATTCTGTATTCTTTTAGAATCCTTTCGGGTTGGTTGAAAATTACAATAAAATTCCTAAAAGAATCCAGTTCACATTCATTTGGGTTTTTTGACTCCCTAATCTGTCAAAAGCATACAAAATAAATCATATGCACCAACCTATGCGGCCAAATACATTTCTCACCTATCCCTAGAATGACACACAGTAGATAGCTACGTAAAACACACAGCTGTCTCAGACGTGTACACCTGGGGCCATTGTCAACTAATGTCCATTTATTTGACAAGGCAAGCTCACATTTTTTGACCTCAACTTTACTACTGTGTCCTCTGGTACCCCTTTGGAAAACTCATAATGGCATTTGTAAAATCACCACACAGTATATTGCCAACAGTTTTTTGAATAATCTTCACACATAAAGTGGATTAATAGGGTGAGGGGTTTGTCTATACAAAAGTATTCTCAAATATCATAATTATACACATTTCATCCTCTGAGATTAATCAATGCATTGCAATGCTGCAGGTAGGCTAGATGAACCCCAGCTCAACCATCGTCACGTCAGTCCATAACGACTTTCTAAAGGTTTCTTGTTCCAGTGAAAACACATAGTCATTGAGGGACTTACCGATACAGAGAGCCAAAAGGAGGTCTGACGATTCCTGCTTCGGGCGACTGTAAAAGGTAAACGCGATGGAAGTGCTCACTAATCGGCTGACAGCTGCGGTGAGGTTTGTTTGGGGTGAAAGGGAGAGACGCAGCGATTAGCTACTGCAGCGAGGACAGTCCACGCGTAGCGCTCGAGGTGATGTGACGCTACAGATATACAATAGAGCTCAGCGTCGGTCTGTGTTCATCACCACCAACCTATCTCGTGTTTTCACAGTGCTCCGCGAGCTCTGCTGTGGTGTGTGCTCTTTTGAGTGTGCGCAAATTGTGCCTCTTCTCGCTCTGACCGAACTCGGATGATAGAAAATGACATCAGCAAGTCAGCTAGATCTGAAAGTCTTGGAGATCCACGCATTCCGGCTTTTTTATTTCTAGTATTTAATTATTTGATTTTTTTTTTCATTTTATTGTTATTATTACTATTTATTTTTTATTTATTTTATTTTTAGCCAATGTGTCACTAATACAACTGCTTTCAAGGGGTCTGTTTTTGAAAAATAATTTCTAAAGCAAAATAAAATAAAAATAGTTAACATAGCCTATACAGACAAATAGACCAGTCCTTATTATATAGCATATTTCTGAAATGGAAATGTAATAGTGATAATCACAGTATTTATTCTTGTTGGTGAAATGTTCGTATGGAAAACGGGCTAACAGCAATCGTCAACTGTTGCTATGGTTACCTCAGACTCAGCAAAATTTCGCGCGTTTATTTAAGGCGAAACAATGTAGGTGAATAAGGTAAAAAAAAATAATAATAACTAATTAGTATCGCCTTACTTACCCAACTGATTGATTACATTGATAATTGCAAACATTTTTTGTCCGCAAATGAGTAATTATTTTATGAATTATGCGCTAATTTGCATAAATTTCTAGTATAAAGATCTAAACACTGGATGATGTCAGTTTCAAAATTCTTGTTTAATTTTTTTTTTTTTTTTTTTTTTGACATTGGTCAAAAAAAATTTACAGAGGGAATTTTTTTGTCACTCTATAATTCAGAAAATGCTTAGAACGGACAGAAAACACTAGCCTATATTTTCACAATTTTGGGGGAATTGTATATAGTC
This sequence comes from Tor tambroides, assembly GCA_021397915.2. Lineage (NCBI taxonomy): Eukaryota > Metazoa > Chordata > Actinopteri > Cypriniformes > Cyprinidae > Tor > Tor tambroides. Next base: position 158,037 of record JAFVLL020032525.1, on the reverse strand, counting down.
AAGCCAATTATATATGAACAAATCCCTCTGTAAAAACCTTCAGGATATAGGATATAAATGTAAAGTTTGGTGTGTATAAGTGCTACTGAAGTGGAGTTTTATGGCTCAGGGTAAGAAAAAACTCATTTTGAGAAAATGGCCTTTAAAAATATGTAGCCTATTGTAATTGAAATCTGTTGACACAGATAGATAAAGTGCTAGAAAAGAAACACTTAACAGTGTCTTTTGGATGTTTTCTTTCCACTAGTCTGAAAAAACACTTTATGAAAAACCCAAATGCCCAAAATCTCAAACTTGAAAGGTGCATGAAAAAACAGTGTTTTTGCCTGCACCCTTAAAAGGTGAAATATGAGACCTAATTAATTGTACTCTTTTGTAGTTTCAGAAACGTTTTAAAACCTTGCTGAAAGGATTTACTTGTACTACTTGAAATTTACTTGAAATGATTTGCATACAGACAACATCGTTGTCAAAACACTTCCTGTTCACACAGATTTGTGAAAATGACTAAAAACACCGTATTACACATGCCAGGCCAGTAGTTAGAAATGTTACTTTGTAAATAAACACTACGCACCTGTGCACTGAACACGTACATATGCACGTCGTTTCACAAATTCACGTTTTTGTAGTTTACACAGAGATGATACGGTATTGATTTCGGTATTGAGGAAATGTTGTCAGGTAAATGAACAACCAAAACACATAAAAGATTTTCATTAGTTGAAACCGGTGTCATAAATACCCCAAAAAACTGCTTCAGCTTTACATAGCCTATTTTTGGCATCAACTTAATTCTTAAATGTAAAAAGTGTTAAAACATTATATCATGAAAAATGTGTCAGAAATTTGAGTGGTGTTACTTCAGATTGAAAATGATGAATGTTTAACTGTGCGTTACAACAGATGTAACATAACATTAGTCATTAACAGAATGTATTATGAGGCGTGTCTAGTTTTATATCTAAGCTTTCATTTGTTACACCAGAGATATAACAAAGAATGCAAATTGTGCCAACCAGCCCCATTCTCCCCTTCAGTTTAATGTACAATAACATTGACCCCACCACAGTCATTTCACATCTGAACTTAGCGATGACACTGATCTATTTTTCATCATTATTACAGGACAGGCACTGTATCTGGGGACAAATATAAGAAATGGATCTTTTTCTCTAGGATGTGGGTTCTTTCTTGGTTTCTTCGAAATGACATGTGGCATATGGTTCTTAAAGCACTAACACACTTGTGGTCTGACAGTAGAGTCCCATGACAGTTTGTCCCTTTAAGTTGTTTGCTTACCTTTTCCAGCTACCCAGCAGCAGAGTGATGGACGATGTGAGGAAGTCGAAAAGTTACGAGGCAGTTAGCAGATTTTCCACTCTTTCAGCTACATCTACAGGGTGTTGTTTGTCATTTGCACATTTGTTGAAGTCAGCACCATGGTTAAAGATTTTCTCCCAATGCAGGCATCAATAAGGAGACCTATTATGCCTGAGGAACAGTCAACAACCTGTTAAAGTACAAAGTGAAAAACTTGTTTTGAAACAAACCGATTCTATAATGTTTCGTGACCCAGCTACTGAGAATAAAAGTGTCAAATGGAACAGACGAGAACAGAAAAGTGAAAAATTAGCTCTATGCTGTGCTTTTATTTGATGGAAAGCATGAAAGGAATAGTAGTTTTAAACCATCTTTCTTATAAAAATGTTTTGTTTTATGCCCCAAAGTAGTTTTTAATTCATACATTAACTGGAGGCGTCTTCTTCAAAATGTCATGAATAATTTATGTATAATTCAATGTGTAATCAAAATGCTCAACTCTATTATACCTCCTGCAGTTTTTTCACTGTATTGAAGAGACGCTGTGAAATCACTTTCTTTGATGCATTGCATCCTCTTGTCAGAATATGCCATTATTTCATCATCCTGTACTTGTCTTCAAAATTCATAAAATACAAGAGGGTGTTAAAGCAAAATGCAGGCTTCTGTATTAACACCATGCTAATAAATTCAGTATCATGGCAGAAAATGAAGAGCAGCTCCTGTTTACCTAAGAATCACTCTGTAAATTGCTTCCATTCTGCTAGTAGCTATAGACAAATATGCCTTGAGCATCATTTGAACATCATGACATGCATCCTCATGCAATCATCAAACGCCGCTGGGTCACTGCAAATCACAAAGCTTTGATGACTGATTCCACTTGTGAAAAATTCCTGCTGAGAGCTTACAGTGCAAGTGAGGAGCCTGGCAAGTGCAAAAGTTTGTTATGGCAGGAATGAAGAGGGGATTTATATTATAATCAGAATCAGAGCAGCGGGAATGAATCAAGGGGTTATCCGGACCTCGCTGATCAGCCAGCCTCAAAAATCACATCTTTTTTTTACGGCACAATGAATCCTACACACCCAGGCTGGGAGAAAAAGCACAGCCCTGCCAAATTTGACAGTCGTTTTGAAAAGAAATGCTAAAGCCTTGGATTGAGAAACAAAGACTTTGGTTAATAAGGATTGAAGAGCAATGTGGAAATTGCAGATGCATGCAGCAATTCAGAATTGACTCCCTTTCGTTTTATGAGTTTGAATGGAATTAGCCAAACCTCAAAGGAATAATGTGAACATGATGAAATATATTAACTAAATGCAAAGTTCTAAAGGTGGCACATTACACTTATTAAACTTAAGACTTAATAAAGCTAAAAAACAAAGCTTTGTCAAGCCAACATTCAAAGTTTGTCTTGTTAGTTACTATTTAATGTTTCTTTTCAATTCTTGTTAACACAGTGTGAACTCAATTCAAATTTAGAAGCTGGTTTGAAATTTAAAAGGCAATTAAATTCTGAATGTCACACAATCGGTGGCAACAGGATCCCATAATCTTCTCATAACAGACCTTAGTCAGGCTAGACGCCATATCGAATTTAGCATGGATGAAAACGAGCCTGTAAACTCGGGATAGATTTAAAGTCTTTACAATGGCATGCACTGCATAAAGGTCCTAGATCATGTGATTTTCACAACTCACAACTTTCAAAACTGTTTAATGCGGTTTTTGGTGAATGTTTCTCTGAAAGACGTTTTGTCAGCTGATCAATCAATATTTTGTTAAACAACAGAACAATCCATTGAATACACTGTACTTCTATGGTCTATGCCATCTGTAGTGTAATGGAGCTAAAATGAATGTTAATATCACACACACAAAAAAGGTATGTACATTGCAATGTTTTGTGCAACAGCCATTTCTAGTATTATAATATTTTATTTGGACAAATTAAAACGTTTCAGAGTTTGTGTCTCTCTATAAATGCTACAGCCAAATCCCATGGTATTCAAGTACAACAGCAGTCTTGTGCAACAGACACAACCTCACAACAATTTGATGCGTACACTTTGAATCCTGTTGAGGGAATTATAGAGAAATCAGATCAAGATGACGATATGTCAGCTTTGATTAAATCAGCTGCCTGCTATTCAGTCGCTCAAAGTGGGTAACAGTCTCCAAAGACAGCTGTTGCAAGATTAGTGAATGTGAAGATGTCACAGAGAGAATACTGATAAAACAAAGACTCAGTGGAATCGAGAGGTCAGAGGAGAACTGAAGGCATGACCTTTGGGGTTGAGATTTGACATTCCAGATTTTGCTCCAAAATGAGATGCAACTGTGTAAAACAGGCCACATAAAAACCATGGCTTAGGACAACAGTGTACCTTAGTTAAACTCAACATGTAGATGATTATGATGCTCCTTTATCACTGGAAAAACATAGTGGGACAAGGGTGGCCGCTGACTCAAGCAGAGCGGAGGCGATCCATCATATGGAATTCTCCTAAGGCCTGGAGAGTTTTGACGTTAGTGGCGAGGCACAGACTAATCCAGACCCAGCAGGTGTGGAGGCGGAGGACAACAACCCTGCGGGTCAGGTCTGCAATACTAAAACTGAAATGCATTTGAATTAATACAAGGAAAATGAGAGATTTTTACAGTTCATTTACATTTTACAGCTTGCAATGAACACAGCCAACAAACAGTTCTGAAACATTCTCATTTAACACAAACTGAAGATGTCCAACAGCATTGCTTTATATCATTAGTACTGGTAAAGTCTGGTTCTGAATGCAAAACAACCACCCACTGTGAGTATCATTAGCCTAATGGCAAAAGTCAAAGGTTAAAGGGCAACCCATAAACTTTAGGGTACTGAGACCCTATTTTTCTCAGGTTGCTCCAAAGGGACTATCAGTATAATAAGTTTACCATTTTTGTAAAATGCTTCTTGTAAATCATATATAACATGTATCATTTTTTTTTTCTCAATTTTACACATTACTAATTTAATTGTCCAAAAAGTCTCATTGGAATATGTACCGGTGGCCACATGTCTGATATGATATTATGTTGCTTCTTGCATGTTTTGCAACACTTTCTAAATTAAATTTCTACTGAGTGGCACTTAAAGCTAGTTCAGTTTCATCTCAAACAGAAGAACATGAATCTGCAAACTTTTATGTTGGTTGTTTGAAATATAACTTTGAAAATACCTTACTACCAATACTAAACTCTACCCTCAATCTGACCAACAGTGTTAACATGTCCACCATGTAAACTTGCTTCTTAGGTCTCTTTTATCATGACTTGTGTATCATGACCAACCAGACTCATATGCTCTACTTTGCAAGTGCAACGTACCAGGTGTTTACTGCTAAATTTTCTAAATATATACATATGGAGCAGTTATGTGTTATGTAATGTATTACTTTACAAATCATGCACTATGATAAAAGAGTTTTGAGGTCATTTCATAGTATTGTGCAAGGTACCACATGAAAATAAATTTTTATTGATTGATAATCTTCTTCTGTAATAACTTTTTTGAAAAAAGGTTTGTTTTGTGTTTTATTGCAACTAATGCTGCCTTCACATGCTATCGGAATTATCGTAAATATCAGCCTCCTAGTTGGACATTGGACATGAACGGCATTAGAGAGGCCTTATATGTCCAATTTCCGACTAGGAAACTCATATTTACAATAATTCTGATAATTCCAAAATTGGATATTAACAGCAGTAGAGGGGTCTTATAATTATGTCTAATTCCGATAGCATGTGAAGGCACCTTTAGTGTTCATTTCATCTGGAAACTGTAGTGAGTTGTATGTATTAAGTTTTTGTATAGGTACATATTTGAGTTTGTTTTTTTTGTTGTTCAAATAGTTATTTATATTAAATACTTCTTGTTTTTATTATTTCCTTTTTAAATGTAAATGCCTTAAATTTGTTTATTTCCAGGCTTGAAGGAAACTGAAAATCAAAAACTGGTTTTACCCAAGATATTATGTAGAACACTGAACCAGTCATCCAGAAACCGTCAGCCGTCTATAGGCACTTGAAGAGCTATTTGCATTTCTGTATCAACAGTGAGGATGATACAAGGCCACAGCAATCAACATGAGAGTCTGCAGACCACAGCTTGGAGCCCATCGTTACACAACATTATGATTCAGAGGTGGAGATTCATAAAAATTGTAGATTTTATTGTAGCAATCAATGGTGCTGAACCAGGAGAGAACATCTATTCACAGCCACTAGACTGGTCCAGTTTTATATTCTTAGTTTCATGAATTTTTTTTTTATTTAGACTGACAATTTAATTTGTTCCTTTATAAATGCATCAGTTGCCAATAAGTCAAAGTTTGGCTGGTTAACATTGCCTCATTAACCGTTTCTTGTAAAAGCCTTAACTTCACCATTATTACTAGCCAATCAAAAGTTGCATTTCATTGCAGTCCAGAGGAACTAGTCACATGGCATTTACGGCACAGGTGATTGGCTCAAAAAACCCTGCATGTCGATACTTCCCATGTTCAAATACTTCCCATCTCAAAGATGTGGGGAAATTATTGCCAAATGAAACTGACAGTACTGAATGATCTTTAATTGAATTAAATACGCTTCTAAATAAATTGACCTTATTAAATTATATTAGCATTCTACCCTTATGATGAGCATCAAAGCTGTCACATTGATTTTTTTATCTTCACTTTGTCATAGATTATGCCCACTGTAGAAAATACATTTGCTGACGTGTATCATTGGAGAGAAGCCACTAAGACATGCATTTGGCAGAATGTTCATTAGGAGCAAGAATGTGAAACTTCAGTGCTATTTAAGTAAAGACCTAATAATTTTGTGCCAACTGCAAGACAGAGCACAGCGGTTTAACATCACTGAAAGTTTCTCTTGATTGCTTCACATTTGCTGAAAGGTAACTGCTTGGATAACGTCATTCAACAAATCGAGATCATTTGCATCTGGGTTAGAGTGCTCCATTGCCTTTTCTGACAGGTTCTTATGGAAATATAATCCAAACCCTCTCATTAATGCTAACAGCTGCTTCCTATTCGAACAAATAGGACCACTGTAAATGACAAGTATGTCTGCGTACCTCATAGTTAGGTTTGCGATCAAGGTTTTATGCATAATGTCCCCCAAAAATGCCATGTCATGTTCACTGAGAAAGCCCATACCTTATTACAAGAACAACAGTGCCAGGGTGCTGGCGATATTCAATGATGCAACCCCTGCTAGATGTCAGGGAGTATGCAGCCCTGATTTCATTAATGGTCTCATTTGGTTTATCTAAAATCAATAAACTGCCTCTGTAACATGAAAGAGATGCATCACTGCTGGGACGTGGAGACATCAAAGTTTCCCGCCGAGCCAGAAGGTATCCCCATCCTTCTGAAGTTCTTAGAAAATTATGAGCTGTTCTCCACGCAGATGCTTCTCTGTGTCATTCATTTGCAGACATAATGAGGCCCAGTAATTATTTAATGTGGTTAGAATTCAACACAGAAGATCAATGAAGTTGGTTGGTTTCTATTTGGAGACTTTACGAAAAAAAATTATGGAAGAAATCATATGGTAAAAAAACCTAAACTTTGTGATTAGCAGCTCTTACTGAATCTTTAATGAGGCAGAAAATGTTGACTGCAGTCTGGTAGATCACAGCTTGTTGCACTGTTAGATAATCTACTGTATGGCAGCATTATCATTACAACTAAAACTTTTTAAGAATTTTTTTAACTAAAATAAAGTTGAAATAAAATAAAATGTAAATATTTGATGACAAACTTAAAAGTTTTGAAATGTTGCCTTGGCGCTCAACTGAAATAAAGTTAAAATGTTATAATTAAAATGAAATCACTAAAAATTGAAATTAAAATGAACACTGAAATTGAAAAAATGATCATAATACATAAATATTACTAAAATAACGCTGCTGTATGGAGGCCAGTACAACTCAAACCTCTCTGGGCTCTTTCAACTACATCTCACATTATGATTAATTCAATCAGAGCAGAGTAATCTCTGAGGAAGAGAGTGGTTTAGAACAAAATAACTCTTAAATGCAAAAAAGAGGATCATAACACAACATAATTTGTGTTAATGAAACCTTCTGTTAGTGCAACCTACAGGCTCTGCTAATGCATAATATGTGGGAGTCAGATAATTGCAGATTTGCAACTTTGCAAGACCTCTGCAATTACCATGAAGGCAAAACATTGCACAGATTGAACCAGAAGCTTCCAAATGCTGAATTAAGATTGCTTTCAAATACAAACACAGTGTAAAATACTTCTATAATAGCTACTTTGTAACTTGTCTGTGTGTTCTTGTTTTTGCGGTTTGGTGGAATATTGAAATGTAGATATAATCGGCGAGAGCGATGAATGCCTTCATTCAATAGCCAAGTCTCTCTGTGGGAATGTGTACAGGCTTTTCTCTTAGAGAGGAAATGGATAGTTAATGCGAGTGTCTATAAGCCAGATGTGTCCACGTCATTTCTCGTAAAAGCTGCCAATTATGGCTGCGGGACTCAGGACCGAGACATTAAGCTTCAACAAACATGAACACCAACACTATAGCAATACACAAAAACATCCCTTTATATATTAAGCTTATGCCTTCTAATTTTATTTGATTTTTCATTTTAAGTTTGATTTGACTATGAATGATATCGGCTCTGCACATAAACTCCAGATGTGTCATCTGGCATTATCAGATGCAGTTTGTCTCGGGGGAGCACCTCTCAAACACACCGTTCATTCAATCAAAAATTGATGCAGTAATGATTCGAAAGCAATTCTAAGCTGCTGAACCACCTGGAGGGATTTCTCTGAAAACAATCAGACATTGTAATAGATAATTTTAATGAATCTGGCTCTGTTGCAGTTTTAGCTGTATCTAATAAATTTAACAACGGAAAGGTAGAGGCACAGAGAGAGATTAAATGAAATACTGCCTTGTTGTCAGGCATGAGAATACATCAGAGGGTCAAATAAAAATGAGGTGATATTTGGCTTTGAGACAGGAGCATGTTCCTTTATGAGAATTTCTGATTATGAATACCATATATAAAGAGTGTGAGCAAAATAATATAAAGAGCTAACAACATATTAACATCAAAGAACTAAATTTGGAGAAAAATCTCCAGGTCTTTTACAGATAAGGAAGTTCTGAAAAATCTGGAAATTAATATCTTTCAAAAACAATCTACTGCATGTTAAAAAGACATATAGACACACATACATATGCACATATCAGTATTTGCTTAATCCGGCAACAATGAAGCTTACACAAGTTCCATAATTTGTGCAAAAAGAAGGAAAAAATAAGCAATTTCTATTTTATTGTGTATTATTAATGTTAATCTTCTCCAGCTGGGTACTTGCATGTTATAGGTGAGTCTCTGAGGGCATGATGTGTACCGTTTGTATTTATTCCTGAAGGCATGTGGGGCTGCTGAGAATGTATATTGATCTGTAAGCAATTTAAATTCCCCACAAATCCTGTTTCATTGTGTAACGCTGACTTCAGGATGTACTCTCCTGTCAACAGCACAATATGGATCTGAAATGAAATGGCCTGTAGAAATATACAATACAGTGATTTGTTACTGTTTTCAAGTAGCTGCTTTTAAATGCCTAGAATTAGCAAAGAATGCATGAACAATCACCTTTAATAAGTGTATAAATTTATGTTTAACCCTCAGATACCCAATAATTGAAATTAACAATTCATTTTATTGTTTTTCTATCTTTTTAACAAGCTACTGGCCATATAACACATTCTGCATATTCTGTTTTGAATTCTTTTTCAAAATTAGTTTGGATATTTGATTTATTGAATAGGCTGTTTTGTGTGAATTGCAACAATAAATGTTGCCCACTACTGCCTAAAGTTGCAATTTTGTTGCAACAATTGCAATTTTGCAACATTAGCAAAATTCAAGAAAACAAAAAGCAAAAAAACTGACATTTATGCAATTTTGTACACTTGTTTACTAAACTCAGTGCATGGTTCCTGACAATACGTTGTTAGACAATATAATAACTGAATTTACTTAGCCATATTTCTTAAAAACAGGTATTTAATTATTTAATTACCTTAAACAATATTATGCATCTCTGAGAGCTAAAGGGATAATTCACCACTGGCAAGATGGGGTTTTATCAAAATTGGATGTCTATGCGGTAGAATTGCAATTTTTTTAAATCATGCTATGAGAAAACAGAGAAAAATGGTTGTGGCGATAAAGGCACAAAAATTTAACAACCATAATTCATTGGGCTCAATTCAACTATCCGTGAGTGTGGTGGAAGTACGATCTGTAGTTTTCACAAAAGCCCTGTTGCTTTCAAAAGTCTTTTGGATGGCGTGTTCTAAATCAAGCAACGGACTTTTCCAACAAATAAACTGTGATATCTTGGCCCATATAGAAAAATAATACACATTGTTTATTTACTGACACTGTAACAATACAAAGCTGGTTGAAAATCTGGTTGAAAACAATTGGCCAATGTAAAGCCTTGTTTCTGAGGCAAATCTGCTTGGGGCACAAGTGTATGACAGAGAGACTCATATAGAGAACTTGATCACAGTTCACACAGTAGATATGACAGAGTTATGCAAGTTTTATCACAAGAGAGCGTCACAGCGAGAGCTTCAGGTCTGGAGGGCTGCGGCTGTTTCCTGAACTGAAAGAGAGTCTTGCAGCGTGAGGGATTATTTCCCCTCCCTTCCAAGTCACGGGCATGGAGGCAATGAGCACTGCAATGCAGCAAAACAAATCCAGAGAATCAGTTAAGAATGTATAATAATTGTCATATTCCTGATGAAACAATCCCAGGGACCAAAATTGCAATCTCTGTTTTAGCATTCACATCTATAAGCACTGCCACCACAGGATAAAAGCAATGTTTTTGAATGATTACACAGATATATGAAGACTATGAGCTGTAACTGGCCTGATGGGTTATACTGCATATGTTACTAATTTTTAATTAACTAATAGTTGACAAATATCTGATGCTTTTACAGTATATGTCTTGAAAAGCAAATCCCCTGGAGAAAGATGTGTTTAAGTGCATTATGTTAATGCATAATGGTAATATTTAGGGTCCAAAATTAAGGTACTTGCCAAACACATATATTTTTAATGCTAAGGACCCTAATATGACGATTCCCATGCGAAGGACTCTCTTCCTGAAATATATTGGCAGCTATATAAGTTATGTATTTTACTTTATACTGTGGGGGGAAAAATAGTATGCAAAATATTATAAAAAATACCATCCATCCATCCATGTTCCATACTGCTTATCTTCTGCAGTGGCAGGGGGGCTGGAGCTTATGTGTCTTGAATGAATGGCCAGTCCACCGCAGGGCTCCCATACAGACATACAGTACAGTGTCCTACAAATATCACATACAGTATAGTGTCCTACAAATATCATGCTGTTCCCAAAATGTAAATAACTGACTTTATATTGTCACTGTACTAAAAGTCAATGCAAATTAATACAATATTATCTGGAGAATACTATCAGAGTAATTTTAGATTAATGTTAAAAACCTGTTAGATGAATAAACATATTTTACGTTTTACATTTATTAAGGATGCCTGTATCTAATTTAATCATCTAATTAGATTTTTGCCAGAACTCCATGTGGCGACACATATGTGCAATACTCCTGGCATTAAGCAAACAAAATGAAGATATTATGAGCAAAATCTTGACAAATCATCTTAATGCCTGCACTGTTTGTTACTAAAATGCAAGAATATAACAGGTAAAAACCTTATAATATAATATAAATACAATAAATAATAATGCAAAATACAGTTTATTATCAGTAAAAATCTTTTTATAATTTTATAGAATCACTCAACATTGGCAGGTCTGAAAAAAAGTTAATTTTAGTTTAGTTTAGTTTAGTTATTTATTTAAAAAGCATATTTACATTGAACAAAATGACTGTACAACAAGAACAAACAAATAGACAAAATAGAAAAACAATAACAATAAAAAAGACAAATAACATTTCTAATTTTGCCTCAGACTAAATTAAGGGGATAGTTTACACTAAAATAAAAAACTAAACCCGTAAGACCTTCGTTCATCTTCAGAACACAAATGAAGATATTTTGATGAAATCCAAGAGTTTTCTGACCCTGCATAACAGCAATGCAACTACCATGTTCAAGGCCAAGAAACGTAGTAAGGACATTGTTAAAATAGTCCATGTGACATCAGTGGTTCAACCATTATTTTATGAAGCTACGAGAATACTTTTTGTGTGCAAACAAATATAAAATAACGACTTTATTCAACAATTCTTCTCTTCCTTGTCAGTCTCCCCTGCACTAGAGTATCACGACTATTTTAACAATGCCCTTACTACATTTCTGGGCCTTGAACATGGTAGTTGCATTGCTGTTTATGCAGGGTCAGAAAGCTCTCAGATTTCATCAAAGATATCTTCATTTGTGTTCCAAAGATGAAGGAAGCTCTTACGTGTTTGAAACGACATGAGGGTAAGTAATTAATGACAGTATTTTCATTTTTGGGTGAACTATCCCTTTAAGGGTTAAAAAAATGAAATGGGCCTTAAAACTAGATTTTAAAAGCAGCAATGATCGACAAATGCTCTCTATCTTTACCCCTCCACCTTAAGAAGGTAGCACAGCCTCAAATGTAAGACTCATCATTCATATGAACATGCAGACACTTTTAGCATATGTTTGTTTTACCCAGAGTTCTGCGATGTTTCTTTCTAAAGCAGTCGACGCAAACTGAACATTTCTGACATCAGGAAAAAGCCGGAGCAGGAAAGCATCGGCTTGTTTTGTGACCTCAGTGGGTTGGGGTCAAATCGTTGATGCACGCTGCATACTCAATGCTTTCTGCTCTTTCTTTTTGTATGCCAGCAACCATCTGGGGATGAAGATAAAAACTCATCATGGTGGGCAGCTCATCAACCTTCAAAATCTCTTAAAAACTCATAAAAAGATGAATAGTTTAGCTTGAAGCAAAAATAATATGATACATACAGTTTCAGTTTTAATTACATTCTAGTCAAATGACTCAATTGAGTCCCCCTTTCGTAAATCAGATATCTAGGGATCTACTAAAACAGGTTTGCTGGGGTTTGAGCCTTAGAGATTTAGGGGTATATTTGATAAACATAAGCTCCTGAGCTGAGATAGTCAAGGATGACTGAGTGGAGTATTAGACCAAATAGCACACGCACACACATAGAAAAATTGTATCAAATTATCTAGTGGGGGATGACTGAAGACCTATTGCTATGGTAACAGACCATGCATCACATTCTCTGAAAGCATTTGCTTACTTCTCTGCACTGTCACACCGGTGCTGTCAGCGAATGAGGGCTGGCTCATGAATATGCATGAGATGCCACCTGTCCACACCGCCAACTAAGCACCATGGTTGCAATATCCTGTGGATGCATCACACTCATAATTAGCATCATCACCCCTCGCAACAAACATGACTGACAGAGAGACCAGAACAGAGAAGGGGTTCTTGCTTTACCTTTTATTGTGGTAATTAAACGGATCAACTCAAGGAAGTTGTAAGAGTGTCTTAGAATACCAAGGAGCTAGGAAAGAAATCTAAACAGTGTGAACACTGTTATCTGTTCATCTTTTGATCTCTTCTTCAATGGTACATGATATTATTGGTTAACTGAGGGCCCCGAGGCCCAGCCTCTCCTCTAGCAGGAGACAAATATAAACCTCACAGTTTCAGCAAATAGCTTGTCTGAGTTGAACTCCAACAAAGCAATTCTGCTCAGATTAAATCAGAAACAAGAGTGAAAGCACAAGGTGCTCGAACTGGTTTAGTAAACTGTTCACTCAACACGTTTCATGAGAATAAACTGCTGACGTGAATTGCACAAAATGCAAAATGGCAAGTTTTGTATGGTGTGTTGTTGGCTGCCAAGACCACTGAAACTCAAGAGACATTTCAAAGGCTAAAACTCTAATTATAAAGACAAGCTTGTTGTTGTGATTTTATTTTTTACATTTTAAACATGAATTTATTTATAAATTCTTATGAATTTAATATAAATAAAAATATTCATTAAAAACAAATAAATGAACATTTAAATATGTTTAAATGAAATTTAAAATAAATAAAAAATAAACAAATATTAATTGTCCTGCATTAATACTGGTTAACCTTTTATTATTATTATTATTATTATTATTATTATTATTATTATTATTATTATTATTATATAGTTGTTGTTTTTGTGTGTCTTTTTCTCATTTAGGGTCATGAATATGCCTGCATTGCACAATATTCTAATGTACTGTGGAATGTGTTTATGGAATTTATATTACGATTATAACGTTTGCAAGCCAATTTGACCTGCATATTTCTTTTTTAAAATCAGTTGCCCAAAAACATTTTTTATATATTTTGGTTTGTCAGTTTCTCATACCATGTAAAGGGTATTTACATATTTATGGATGTTTTTAACTCATGCATTGTGTTGAAGGCACACTTTTTATATATAGATTATGCATGCTAATTTCACTGTGAATCACACGTATGATATTGGCAACCACCATACTCTACTGTTGCTTTTCCACACTTCTTTTGTTTAAAATGTTAAAAAGTTTTAAAAATGTAATAAAAAGGTACAGTTAATAATATTCAAAATTATTATATATATTATATAATATTCACAATTTGTTATATACAGTTCATTTATTGATTGATTTTTGTAATGTGTGAGAAGTATTTTATGTTAAAAGTCCACTGTTTTTACCTGATTTGTTTTTGTTTTTCATGGTGTGATTTAATTGGATAAATGTATTGAATCCAATCAGTCTGATTGAAATCCAATCAATCTGATGAATCAATAAAAAATTGAATGTGATACATGGGCTAGATGTCTAGATGTGGAGCTAGTGCTTGAGAAGAATGTGTGCTACACAAATGTTCTTACCCTTTCTGGTGATGAGTGACAGCTGTGACACACTCACACACATACACACAAAGGGAAACACCCTCAGTCAGTCTTCATCCTCACAGCCCTGGAGGATATGCATCATCATGCAGAGCATTAAACCTTCATTAAACTTTTAGCTCATTCCTATCTCAGAGTCATGCTGGGACAGATTGGGCGAGATGAGTGTCCAGTAAGAGACGTTCTCCTGTGACCACGTGTTCTTCTGATGCTCAGCAACATCAGCTCATGCCCCAGAAATCCTCTCCAACACTCACTGATTTCAAGCATTATTTGGAAGCCTTTTTTTAATACACTGAAAGTGGACAGGGGTTTACACTTAATGCCAATCAATTTGCGAGCAGAAGCCAAGTCTAAGATTGCTCAGTCTTCATAGAAGAGGACTTTACTTTAAATTTTATAGTGTGATTCCATATTCATCATCATAAGATACTCAAAGTATCATTTTGGTTCCTTCGGGGGCACAACCTTCTGGAGCACCTCTAAATACAAAAATCCTGTTGTGTAGGAATGAATGGAATCATTTTAATATTATGCTTTAATGTTTTAATGTGTCTCTTATGCTCACCAAGACTGCATTTATTTGATCAAATATGCAGTAAAAATATTTTTGAATCTTATTACAATTTAAGATACCCTTACAATTGATTCCTGTGATGGCAGAGCTGAATTTTCTCCAGCCATTACTCCAGTCTTTAATGTCACATGATCCATCAAAAAATCATTCCAATATGTTGATTTGGAGCTTTGGAAACTTTCTTACTATCATTGTTAAAACAGTTGTGCTGCTTAATATTTTTGTGGAAACTGTGATGCTTTTTGATCAATATAAATTTCAAAAGAAAATCATTTATTCGCAACAAAAATACAAATACAATACTGAAGTAATGGCTGCTGAAAATTTTGCTTTGCCATCAAAGGAATAAATAAAATTGTAAAATATATTCAAATAGAAAACAGTTCTTTTAAATTGTATAAATAATATAAAAGTTTGAACTATATTTTTAAACAATTAAATTCAGGCTTCATGAGTAGAAGAGACTTAAAAAACATTACCAAATCTTACAGATCCCTTATTTTTGAGCAGTAGTGTATATAATTAAGAGATTTATTAAATTATGTTTGAAATTCATTTCTAGTTCCTGTAGTTCAGCTGGCTCTAGTGTTATAGCCACCAATAGTGGGGGTTTTTTAACGCAGAATGGTGGCAAAAGGTCATAAAAAATCGTAATGACTCCAAACCTTTGAATGGCAGTGTATATTATATTTATACAATAATAAGACTTCCTTTTGAGGCTATACTGGAGGAAATGCTGACAGCTTTTAGAGCTTTTGCAGTAACTTATGGGCTCCATTTTGTAAGCTCCTCAGAGAACTGACCTTTTCGACAAGACGCCTAAATTTTCTCCAGAGTGTATCAACCTCAAACGGTGCCTAAAGTCTCTTTTTATTTTTGCAGTGTAGGAACAAATGTACCCTGTCAGCATTGAGCCAGTGTGCCATTTTTATCTCATTGCAATTTTTTTGTGGACCTCCAAATAAAAATAAGAGCTCTTCAATTCAACTTATTTCAAAGACAGCTACAAAAAGATTATTAATCACTCCAGAATTCATAACACAACAGATCTGAGATGACAAGTGCAATAAAAATCTCCATAAAGAGATAGCTTGTGCTATCATTTAAACTCTAAGAGTGGCTGATTCAGTCGTACAAGCAGCATAAAGGCGATCTGCTCCATCTCTTATGGTCTGTCAAAACCCTTGTTTCATTATTAAACATGCAGATTCTTTCTCTACAGTCAGAGTCGGAGAAATCAAGAGTAGTCTATTTCACGCTTTCAGCAGAGCCCCTTAAAAAACATCACATATATCTGCCCACTCTTAAAGGAGCTGAAAAGTGTATAAGCACTCTGGTCTGGTGAAATTTTTCAGATGTAAACTACATTACAAAACATTCATGGTTTCCATTCTCCACTGAAAAAAACATGAATAATTCACACTTCTCTCGCCCTATAAATGCTAACAGCAGATGGCCGTTCTGATGGCATTAAAATCTGTCCACTCATTGCCCATTCTGTGGCATTTACCAAGCAATCACAATTGCAGTCAGCCCACAACCAACAGCCTTGCACTAAACATGACGTATGTGGAGTCTTCCACAAGGACAAACCTGGGGCAATCCCTTATATGCTCCACTGTAGCCATGGCAACAAAACACTTGCAGTTACGTATGGTAATTTCAAATGCCAGGAGAGGCTGTCAAATGGCGTTCACACCAGCGACTATGCGGGATGATTAGAAATATGTTTGGATGGCTCCCACAACACAACGCTACTTTCTGAGGATATTTTGTGAGGCTGGTGTCAATAGGAAGGTTAATGCTTTTATTAAACATATGAAGTTCACAGACTGAAGTTCACACATTATACCTCAATAAAGTCACATCACATAAATGCATCCTTAAAATATACCTATTTCAACCACAAAGGCAGAGGTTTCTTAAATATTAAAAAGATAAACACAGTCTTGTCCCCAACTACTTTAGCTCTCTGAAAAACACTGCCAGTCACTCATTAAAGCATTATGCTTGTAATACATCACTGCATTGCAGCATATGGCATTTCAATTGTGTTATTTACATGAAGTCGCAGCAATTACATGAATAATTCTGGAAGCTGCAGGAATATTCAATATTTCACTAAGGATCTGAGCTTTAAAGAGCACACTTTAATGAAGCAATGCACTCTGTTACTCTGTTGAAAAGGACTTAACCAGCACAAATCAATCATTTGGAACAACAGAAATATGACCTTCTCTTTGAAATAAAGTGCTGCAACTTGATTCTGGCTCAAGTGGAATAAAGTACTCCTCAACATTTATCTCCATCAGAATCGCAACACAAATAGACATACAAATACACTTCAGGTAGAAATGTTCCAATCCATCCTTGGGTCTTTAAGTACATCACAGAACATAAAATTTACAGCTAAAAATCATTGAATAAATCTAATTTATAAATGATTATTTAAACTAAATACATTTAAAAAAAATAATAATTAAACATAACACTTAAAAATGCCAATGGGGAAACAAAAATTTAACATATATTCTCTAAAAGACTATACCCATTTGTGTCTCTGTTTTAAAAAACAACATAAAAGATATTTAGTTATTTGTTTAATTTTTTATTATTACTTTTTTTTCCCACGTGTTAACTACAGAACAGTTTCCATCCTTCACATAAAGACGATCTGGAATGCATCATGGCATTTTAATAGTACAGCTATTGTGTGAAAGTTGACTGGGTTCAATTCACTTGGCAATATCGGCCACATGCTATTTCTGAGTCACAGCCAAATGGTATTGGGGAAGAGCTCTATTAATATCTATGCAAAGCGCACTCTATTCAATTCCACAGCTGTGTGGCCGTGGTCCTGGTCATTATTGTGGGATGACAATACCCTCTGAGCGCCATTGCAGGTCCTACAATAATTCTCATTTTACATTTGGCTAGCTGCGATTTGTCTTTTTCTTCCTCTTTCTCTAACAGCTTTCACTGCTGAGGATGTGCAAATGAAAGTGCATACGTTCTCTTTGAATCTTGAGCAGTCACACGTCTGCGAGTAATCTTTCATATGGGAAAGCCCAGTAAAATGAAGCAGCTATGTATGAGATTGAATGTTAATTAAAAGAATAGTTGACCCAAAAATGAATATTGCACTATAGGCCATCCAAGATGTAGATGTAGTTTGTTTCTTTATCTTAACAGATTTGGAGAAATTTAGCATTACATCACATGCTCACCAATGGATCCTCAGTGAATGGGTGCCATCAGAACGAGAGTCCAAACAGCCGATAAAAACATCACAATAATCCACAAGTAATCCACAAGACTCCAGTCCATCAATTAACATCTTGTGAAGTGAAAAGATGCATTTTCGTAATAAAAAAATAAATCTTTAAGGCATTTTTAACTTTGAAATGGTGCTTCTGGCTGAAATACAAATGCATAATCCATAGTAATGCTTCCTCCAAAAGTCCATCCCCTGTTGTCCTCTCACATCAAAACCCAAAATCTCTCATTCTGATGGCACCCATTCACGGCGGAGGATCCTCTGGTGAGCAAGTGATTTAATGCAAAATTTCTCCAAGTCTGTTTGGATGAAGAAACAAACTCATCTACATATTGGATGGCCTGAGGGTTAATTAGCAAATTAGGCAGCTTTTTGCCAAATCACAGTTTTCTTGCAAAAGGAAGTAACTAAAGATTTTATTTTATGGTATTATGTCTAAATTCAATACTGCTCAGGATAGTTGCTAGTGACAGTATTTACAGGTGAGTTATATTATATTAGATGCATTACAAACCTCCTTAATAGACTATCACTGGTGCTGATGAGAGATAAATGACAGAGTTCAAGGTTAGCATATTTTTGAAAATGATTACAGTGATATTTATGCTCATACTCTGTGATTTAATTAGACTCTTATTTCTGTCATTTCTGCTCTGGCAATTCATGTAGCACTGAACTTTTAAAGGTGCCATGTTAAAAAAAAACTGCTCAGCTACACGTCGAGCACTTCAGGGCAGAGGAGGTTAACGTGAACCTCTCTGCTCTTGCTCTCCTCGTGTGACCTCACGTTTTGATGCAGTATATCTGTGGTCTGAGAGGGCAGGTGTACTGTGAAAAAAGAATGTTTTATTGGCTAGCATGTCATCAAACTCCTTTCAAGTCAACACTTACAGAGGAAAATGTGCAAAAATTGTAATGCAACACTTTATGGTTCTATATGCACCTTGGGTAAAGAATGTACAAAGGAACATCTCAGAGAGCACTGCCCCAGTGACAACATAGAGGTACAATTTTTGCTATTTGCTTCTAACTGTGAGCCATTATACTACTTAAGGAAAAAAGGAATAAATACATGTACTGTATAAATGAACAGACAGACAGACGGACAGATATATTTTTTTCTTTTAACTGAAAGACTTTAATTACTATAGCCACAATGTTACAATTTCTCCTATTCATATCTCTGCAAGTGGACCGTCTGATCCTACTTATAATGCCTCTGATGTCAACTTCAGTCCTACAGTTACTGCCTTTTGAGAAATCTACATACCAACAAAACTAACTGAAGTTTATTTTATGATCTTTAGATGTACATTTTTTCCCTTTTGATAGATTGGGGGTCAAAAAAAGCAAAAGGCTGATCAAAGAAAAGATGAGCAGGAACTTTTAATGAGACTGGATTTCATATAATTTAACAAGATAGAGTACAAATAATGAGCACCACAAGATAAATTGTCTACTCACACACACAAACATCCAATGCATCTTGAATAGAAATGGCCCCACATTTTTTATGGTTCTCACATATTTTATGATTAAAAGGGACATAGGACACCCATTTTCCAAAAACTGGTATGATTCTTTAGGGTCTTCGTGAAATGTCTGCAACATACCTTGGTTAAAATTTACCTTGTCAAAAACAGCTCACAGCGACTTGTTTTAGTGCATGTCTCTTTAAATGCTGATGAGCTACTGCTTGCCCCACCCCCTTCTTCTGTTTTTTGTGTATTTGGTGGCGCATTACCATCAAAAAAAAAAAAAAAAAACTAGGCTAATCCACTGCGTTCTCAGTGGCTCTGATGTTGGGAGAAAATGAAGAATCTTATGTTCACTTTTACATCCAACTACAAAACACCTACATTGCTTATGAGACATAGGCTGCTTTCGAGTCCATTCATATGCCCTTCACTTAGATCACTTAGAATCCGCTATGAAGATTGTTTATTGTTTAGATTTTTTCCCTTACAAATTTGTTTGGTGCAGCATCCTATATGTATACAGCAGAGGTCGTGTTAACCGAAAATTTTCCATCATTGACGGAATTTTTGTAGCGGTGACAGTAAAATCTGAAGCCTGTCCGTTACTTTGACAGATTACACTGAGGGTGAGCTATTGTAATTTATAACTGTAATTCCCACCCCTGTCCAGTTGGTGGTGAGTGCGCTCCAGTGAGGCAGCAGAGCATGGGACCATTAGCTCCAGAAGAAAAATAAAACTGTCACGAATCTTTTGCTATGCGTCTGATTACGCACAGGTGAGATCCACTAGTAAAGCGAAGGAGATGATCAGCTCACGTGCGCTGCCGCTTCGCTTGATCTGAGGTGTCTACAGCGATCTATCACGCCATATTAAAGTGTGCCAAAACAATATTTATTGCTCGAATTTCCTAATAAAATGGACAGAATTTGAAATCTGAGACAGTTTCATATCAAAAGTAACAATGCACAAAGCTTAGCCTATTACGATTTATTGGATGGGAGGCGCACTATATGTAGTGTTCATTCAACAGAAAACAGAATCGACTGGGATTTAAGAATTGACAGTGGTTCATAAAAATGTGAATCTATTAAAATCGAGAATATTTTTATTTGTTTTACCCAGCCCAAGCATATTTTGTTGTTTTTAGTGGCCTCCGCTGTCACTGCGGTGTTGAACATGAAAAGTGAGGCACAGTCTCTGTTCATCTGTTCTCATCATCATAATCGAAGTGGAACACACTTCAAAAGCGGATATTCGCTCAAGGGGAAGTGCTTAGGGAAGTTTGCGAGAGGAAAAACTGTTGTCGCTACTGCTGCTCGAGTGTAGAGAAAATGACGGACAGCGTATGACTGGCTAAGAGCGAAAATATTCTAATAAACGGGGCAGCAGTCGTGGGCAGGGCCTGAGCAGTGTGAGGTCATACTGCTCAGGAAATCAAAATGGTTTGATAACTGAGACTTTTTAGGTTTTTTGGAGATTAGAGAAAGGAGTGAATGGATTTTTATTATTGTAGGGTGGTTGTGAATTTTGCATCCAACGTCCCCTTTAAGGAAATCAAGCTTCTCATTGTTCCAGGTCCATAAAGTAGTCTACATTGATCTGGAACAGTGGGGGGGTAGGGGCTTTCATTGGATGGGTCTGCCATTGAATATATATCAGTATGCAGCTCAACTGCCCACAAATCAGTCACCAGGAAAATAAAGTTAAACCAGAGAGCATGTAATGTCTTCTGGTGGGTGTTACTGGTGAATTGATGGCTGATCTCTGTCTACTTATAGGACTGAAACAGTAATGGTTTCTGTGTCTGCATGTTTCAACATGTTTCTCATCATTCTGAAATATGCCTACTCTTTGAATTTTAGAACAAGAGCAGGGTTATTGTTATTTGTCTGCAATGAATTTTGATGAGGGATGGAAATTAAGAGTGTGAGGGTGTGGTTGTGTATTATCATAAAGGAAAAACTTTCCGGTCATAGCATCAAATCATGTCACATATAGTTTTTACGGCATGCCTGTCTAGTGACCCGTCGGCAAGCAAAGCTGTTTGCAAAAGCACACCCTAAAATGCCTATAAAAATTATATTGGAAAAGTATGCCTTGATTACGAGGTGTGTAGCTTTCGTTCTGTTGTTTAAATGACAGCGATTGTTACTAAAATAAATAAATAAACATGGGGTGAATTCACTAAAAAGCTGGCCACTTTTGTGTCATACTCACCACCCACAACTTCACTAGCAAGATCAGAAGCTGTACCATCCAAATTGTGTTCATTAATAACTTTTTTGAAATAAACAGCCCTATCAGAGAGCACAATTCATCCATTCTTTCTATGGTTCACGCAATGAGTCTAAGCAAAATATTTGTTCTTTCATTTTTGATAATTGCAACTTATTTTTTGGCTCAGGAAACATCTCAGTCTAATCTATTGCTCTATTGGTTGGGTACATTAAACTCTTGGCTTCACTAAAGGTGTTTGTAATTGTAGTTTAATTTCATCGTCCAAATCCCTGACAAGGTTTGATAAACTCCACCAAGACTGAGAAAGTCTACAAAATAGTTTAGAAATAAACATAAAATAAACCCAATAGCATTTTCAAAGTATTTTCAGTAATAATTAACAACAGGATTAAATTCATTAACACTAGTTAATGCATTAGGTACCATGAATACCAATGAATAATATATAATAATATATAATAATAATAATAATAATAATAAAGCATGCTCTTTTACAAAATGTATTAATCTTTTGACACACTAATATATTTTTAACAAGTTACATGACCTACATGACGAATAGCATTTTATTTCTTTTAAATACCAAAGGCTGTAAAAAGAAAAACTTGTTCATTGTTAGTTTACCTAATGCATACTGAAAAAAGTCACCCTTATTATAAAGTGTTAATGCATTTTCAAAAGCAATGCATTTATAAACTCTATAGCAACAGAGCAATATTCATTTCTTTTCCCTGGATACTGCTGTTTTGTTTCAAGTAAACATAAAGACTACATTTAAAAAAAACAATATAGGGCATTGCAATAAAACACACAAGAGTACTCCTGTTTCTATCTAGCTTTAAATTACTTCAAAAGTCAATACGCACAGGACAGCTCTGCACCATCCCCAGATTCCCCACAAACAATAATTTGATCATATCAGTGTACTTCACTATACATAGTGTTTGCGGGAAACCCATAGTGATTGTATTATTTTCAGGCTGTTCACTGGAAGCCACTAAAAGCACTGACTATGCGGCTCATTAAATAAGATTCTATGGAGCCGCTGAATGACTGAAATAGACACGGCCACAGTGGCAGGGCAGTTTTTCCAGATCCTGCACTTGGAGATATTTTGGGATCATGATGAGCTATTGATTGCTGGCAGGGTGAAAGCTGATTGGTTGATGGGCTGGACACTCATTGATCTATGGGTCTTGTTTGGGTGCTTGAGTTAAGGGCTTCGGAAGGTCCTGAGGCTCTGGGATTTTCACACAGATGGAGAACCCCTCTAACTGAGTACATGCTCCATAAATTTTAAAATCATTCTTTTTTAGAAGAGTAATGGAATAAAGATAATGAAAATGGAAAAATGGTTGACTGAACAGAATTACATTTAGATGAAATACAGGAACATAAATTCGAAGTCCATAAAGTACCGCAGTGCGTTTCTTCTTAAAACAGCAACAAAGCAAAAGCAAATGAAAGAACAAATCAGTTTTCTGGTATTTTAAGTAATGGCGGACTCCTCTGTGAATCTTTAGCATTAATAGTGCAGGCTCACTCCAAGCCTGAATGTTGGATAAAAAGGCCCAGATGGCTAAGCCCTCGCTCTGTGGAGGCCAGGGGCCAATCATCCAGCGTTTGTCAGGGTCAAAGAAACAGACTGTGCCCATGACAGCAGCCAGGGTCAGCATCTCCCCCTCTCCTCCCTTATTGCTCTCTGACATTCTCTGAATTATTTGGGCAGGACGCTCATGGCAAAACAAGTTTTGGCCTTAGTCTGCAGACACAAAACAACCAGCAAACAATAATTTGAGGGTCATCTCAGGATACTTTACTATTTATAGAGATTGCTCCATTTCCCGGAGCCATATTCCTGATTTCTATATGTCCATAATGTTGATATGATTCCAATACCACGTTTGGACTTCTAAACCAGATGTTTTTTCTTCTTTTAACTATGCAACCTGTGTGTCTATAACATCTTAGAACCTAACTGATGGAGCCTTTGCACAAATATGATTTTTTGAGGACAAAGTAATGGAGAAAGGATTTTGCAATGGATTTATATAGTTCTAGAAGCATCATTTATGGGCAGCAGAGACAGTCTAATAGCATTGCAAACTATATGAATTTACTTATATATGAAGTTAAATATAAAATATGTAGTTCCCTAGGGAAAAAAGAGAGAAATTATTAAATAAACCTGGAAACTTCACCAATAAATAATGTAGCTATAAAATCTATAATGGCAGTGTCAAAAATGTCATGGCTTAAATAGCTCATACTGCAAGATTTAAAATGTGAGGTCGTGCCATTTTCTTGATTACAGTGAGGAAATGCAGCTTTTATTCTACTATCCAGAGTATAAGAGCATATAACCCTGGTTCTGGCATCAATACAGCAAGCCTTCTCATTTAGGATTGATTTTAAAATCCTTTTTTTAGTTTAGTGCCTTAGGACATGTCAGTGTGTCACAGTAATTGCCTTCCTAGATGCACCTTTAGATCTTAAAATGAAAGACTACAAAATGTTCAAAAAAAAAAAGTATGAGGAAGCTTTTATGTTTTGTGGAAAATTTCACTGTATTAGAAGTATGCTATTCATCCATTGTGTTTGGAGTACATTTGGCTTTTAATATCATTTATTAAGGGATCTTTCTTTTTGTTTTGTTATTACTGATCATTTCTATGATGTTCATAACTGCTGCTTTATTCAAATGAAAACTATACTCATTTTCATTTCAATTAAGCATTCTGGGTTGCTCACAATACATAAAATATGCTTTTTAAATCAAGTTTCTTGTCCTAATCAATCTTCTCAAGAGCTTTTCTTGCTCGGTAAGATATGTGAGAAGACCTCATTACATAAAATCAAGCTTTCCAATTATACATGTCAAGAAAAAAAAAAGACTACTTTCTTTCGGAGATGAATATTCAATCAAACCAGTATTATTAATTGGTATTTTTGCTTCTCCTGTGTATTTATTCATCATGATTTATTCAAGTTCTTCTTTTTCTACTAAAACCTCAAAATACACTTTGAGAAATGAAAATGTACTTTTTAAAACTAATACTGTATCGGGACATCAACAACAAAACTCCGAACGCAGACAGTATCTCAAAAAAAGTAAAAAGATACAGTATAATTATGACCTTCGATTGCTATTACAGAAACCAAACACACACAGTACATGTGGTTTGAAAGCTCAAGTGTTTTTCTCACAGATTCCTCACAGATGGGAAAAACTACAAAAGAAGAAAAACTTTACACCTGACCTTGCCCTTGTTCAATAATGCACGGAAACACAACATCAGTACAACAGTAATCCGTTCACTGAGACCTCAAGGTCCTGCTCCTGACTGAGAGGATTTGTAAGTTGGAGCCTCCACTCTGCTCAGAGAGTTGCTCAGGGAGACGACTAGAATTCCCAAAGAGAAAGAGAAGCACGATGAACCCACTGCAGGGCGATGAGGGTAATTACAGCACAAAGAGAAACAGCTTTAAAAATATTGACCACAATCTATCTGGTATAATTTCACTGTCCTGTTTGACTAATGGTTTAAAGCAGATGCCTTACAGTTTAACTGTAAAAATATCCACGATATTTAACAATAATTTCATTATTTTTTTAAAAGTTGGGTAGAATGTTATATTCTGTGAAATTACAGTAGAATATTGTATTTACTGTCAAATCAAAGCATGCTAGGTCGTGTTCTGCAAAAATAACCATATCACAAAAGATTACAGCATAAATCGCTTTTCATTTGAAGTCAACCTTCTTGTGATTAGTGTTCACTTTGTCTGGGAACTTGGACCTTATTTACTTTTGATTCAATTACTTTCCTCCCAGCCGCTATAATGCTGTTACAGAACACAATTGATTACACTGTGTTACATGGAAAAAAATAATCTAATCGTAGTGACTGATTCTAGTCTGATCATAACCTGCATTCAAAACATTATTTCTGTTATTACAGAACAAAAATAATCTAATCTTTATAAACAGTTATTGTGAGCCCGGTGGTTGTTGTCAACCATACACGGATATCAACACTCGGCAAAGGTGATTAAAATTTGAACCATTTCAAAACAGAACTAAAAGTAAGTTTCTGAACAGATTTAAGTACTTTTTTTTTTTTAAAAAAAGCACTTTATAACAATGTAAAACTAAAGTATTACTTTTCAAGTAATACTTTAGTTTTACTTGAAAAGTAATACTTTAGTTTTACATTGTTATAAAGTATTACTTTTCAAGTACATTTTAAATAATCTTTTGCCATGCTTTAAAGAAGCATACATATGTTTGTGTGCTGAGTAACATATTAAAGCACTAGTAAAGTAGTTCATTCATTTTTAAAAGTTAATATATTTTTAAATGTACTAAATTTTTATCATGTGTAATAAATCGAAATGACATAGTATGTTTTAATTTACCACGAAATTATATAAAAAGATGAACTTATTAACATATTATTGCTCTTTTGTTGGTTTGATTGCTTCTACTGTCCTCGTAAGTCGCTTTTGGATAAAAGCATCAGCTAAATGACTAAATGGAAATGTAAAGTTAGGTCTACCTAAGTGGATCAAAAAAAGCACTCCAAAGTTCAGCTATAACTGCATTTAATACAGATTTAAACTACTATTTTTTTTAATATAATTGCAATTAACACGTAACTTTTCCACAAGGGTTTCGTGAGCATTTTGTGGACAGTTCAACCCAATTTAAATGAAGTTTAGCTGACAAAACTAACAAATAAAGGACAAAATATGATCAAAAGTGCATGGCTGGAGGACTGAGCTGTGGAACTGATGCTTGTCCGTGACTATGGTACATTAGTCAGAATTAAGCTCTTTCAAATACTCTGTGGGCAATCTCAGCTGGCCCTGGTTCATGGTTGTCCATTAATGAGACAGCCTAATACTTCAAACAGAATTAATGCAGAATTCTCTGGCAAGGGAAATGCATGGACTGCTCAGATGATATTTATGTGACATTCTTTATGCGCACAGCATTTTAGACCATACCAAATCAAACCAAAATGGCAAGCCAAGGTGCTTGCACTCGATCTTAGTCAGGAATCTGGATTGGCATATGGTTGCATGCCAGTAGTACTAAATCAAAAGTTGCAGTAATTCCATAGAAGCATAACTTCTCTTAATATAATGGTTTGAATAGTTCTATAAAAATTTCAGATACAGTAATTAGTCATAAAAGACAAAAACTGGATGACAAAAACTCCTATCTACATCATGTCTTACTGAATAATTGCTTTCTTTCTTCTGTGAAACACACAAAAAAAGATATTGGAAAATGTCTTACAGTACTTTGTTCATATAATGAAAGCCAATGGGGTCCAATGTTGTTTAGACCCCAACAGTTTTCAAAAAAGTTTTCAAATGACAACTATTACTTTAACTCTCAAAAAAATGACTTGAGACTTGAACTGCACATCTAAGAATCATAAACAGCTCATTTGATTCAATTTGACATTCTGCCATTTAATTTTGTGATTAATCAGCAGTATGAGCCCTCATGGGTCTGTTACAAACAGCAATCTTAATTTCCATATGTCAGGTTTGAAGATACAACATGTTGTCATTAAAAATCACCTGCTTTTGAACATTTAGCGCTCAGTCTGTCTGACTCAACAGGATCCGTGCGATAACATCTATTATCAGTGTTGCTGAGAAAGCAGCAAAAATGCTCCGGGTTGGGCCTGCCCTTGTCCGTTCTGCTGTTCAGTTCATTAAAACCCTGACAACCTGGCAGTTCCCACTCTCCCATCAGGTATCAGCGAACCAAGCCAGGGCCATGCTGAGAACAACAAAACACAACACCAATGAATGCCCGCTCGTACACACACAACCGTACGAGGACAGCGCCCATGCCATCTGTTTGCAAAAGAATTAGAGCCTCCATAGCTCAAAACCACACTCAAGAGCTTTTAATACATATTCATGATGCTGGCTACCTGTCTGGCATAGATTGGGGTGGCAGAAAGGTGTAGAAGTTCATGCCACACGCTGTTCGGTTTTATGAGTAATAAATAAATAAACATCCACACATACCACTAAGGCTACATTCACATTAAAATGGAAAAAATATCTTTTTCTCTATGTTTTGCCATTTGGTCCAAGGTCGAAGACACTCTTCCAAGTAACAAAATATTTATGCGTTGTAGTGAAAAGTGAGCTTTTCGAAAACAATGACGCATGTTTAGTCATGTGACGCATACTGTACCCACACATATCTGGTTTTGCCGGCATTGTTGTGCCTGCTATTCACTTTAATAATGTTTTAATAATCAACTTTTGGAAAACATCTAATATAGTGACTGAAAGAGCTTTTTGAAGTGAAAATGACATTTTCACAAATATACAGATTCATGTGGATGTAACATATCAAAAAGTACAGAAAAGTACCACGGTATTTTTTCAAGAACATTGGAGTACAATGTAAATGCCATGGTACATGAACATAGTCATCATACAGTGCTACTGTATTAAAGTATTGCTATCTGATATCATCGCTATACCACTTTGGTAATGGAAAAATAAAAGCACAATGCAAAAATGAACTAAACCCCAACTATCTCCAAAATAAATCACAGTGGTTTCCTTGCTTGGACACCAGAGGTCAATGTCAAGAAGCTTTCAATAGATATCAGCAGACATTGCTCCAGTCAGCCTGAAGTGGATTATGTAAACACCCAGAAGCCAGTAGAGGCTATTCCTGTATTATTGTCAACAATATAAAGAGACTTAAGGCATAGCACTCAACTTTTTATTGCCAAGTGCACATGGGAGCCTGAATTCCCACTGTTGCACAATTCATCTAACAGCTTGCTTGCTGTGTCGTGCCCACAGGTTTGATATTAATGTTTAATTTGTAAACAGAGACAAAAAAATGTTTGCAGAGGGTTATCCAAGGTACTGTTGATCTCAGTTAATTAATAAGAGGTTAATATTATATTGGCATTGCATGATGATCATACTAGTGAATCAAAGTTGATGTTAATTAATTCTGTAATAATGTATCAAACATTACTCATCGCTGTCTCAACATATATCAATTATCCACTGTTGGTGTCTAAGCGCAGAGGCATATATTGGATATCCAATATATCTTGTCTTTCTAAATAATAAAAGCGAATAAAAACTTTGAATACTAGAAAATTATTATGAAAATTCAGTTCTGCGTATCATACCATCACCAACCCACTCAAGTAATAATTGCATAGTGTGAACAATCAATAAAGCACAACAGTGACCACCCACTTTTTCACATTAGCCTTAAAAAGGAAGAAAATGAAAGACAGTGTATTTAAATTGGCTTATGAAGGACATTATAACAGATAGGACTGGAATACACTACAGGACTTAAGATTTTTAAAAACAGATTTTTATTAGCCATCATGCACTTACAGACTTTATGTATGTTATTTATATATTTTATTTATATGTTTTTATATTGCATTTATATGCTATTTTAATCATATTGTTAGAGAAAACTTTGCCATCATACACTAATCGACTAAGGATCACATACTACCAGACTTGAACACAACAAACTAATGCAAAAAATTTGCCTGACATGACGAATGAAAACATGTTCTAATATGTTCAAAATATCTAAAATGTTTGATATCATGCGACTGGATGAAATCAGTCTGAAGCTAATATATACTACTTGATTTTCTGTGAAATCTGGCAAATCAGACTGCCTAAAATCTGCTGACTGGCTCTGACTTTCAGCAGCTAGTCTGGACTCCTCCAAACTGTAAATCGGGGCCAAACCTGTGCAAAAGTCATGTGTAATGTTTTCCAGCTTTCAGACACGCCTTCTCTTTCCACAACCCATTTGCATTAGCGTAACCATGGTGACCAAGCAATATATTTACTTGTCAATCAAAAGTAAAGCAAGCAAGCCACAAAGGCTCGCCACTCTGCCTCTCTGTTTTCAAGCTCATCATCTTCCGCCAGCAGTGAAAATCTTTCCTAGTGTTCACTCTTGTCTTTTCCTCCAACTTTATGTTGCCTTTAAGAAGTTTGGCTGTTTTTAACAGACGAGAAATCGCAAACATTTCACACACTCCAAACTCACGTACACTGCTCCAAGTTCATGTACCATTCTCTCAACAGGCTTCCCATACATGGCCTGAGAATGTACAAAATGATTGACAAGCAGAAAGTGCCTCTGACTGAATAAAATATAACCCATTATTTTATTTTATACAGATACGATTATATATATATATATATATATATCTATCATGAGAACTCTCGGAATGAATTTTACCAGCATTTATTAGTAAGCATGGAATGTACAAAGGCTTGGTCTTGGCCGACTAGATCTGCTACACTGCTGCTGCTGCTGAAGGAGTAAGGATACATCTGAAATGCACATGAAACAGTGACTTGAATTCAGTCTGCTGCAAGGAAAATAGAGAGAACCCCCAAACAGATCTAAGTGGTGCCCCAGGTGGTGCTGGGGAAGGTGGAGGGTTAGCGAAATCCCATGGCGCGCTGCAATGAACTGATTCAATACAGTCAGGAATGCATCATCCATCTTTTTTTTTTAGTCTATGGTGTATCTTGAAAGGTTTCTACTTTCTTATTTAAAAGAGTTTCTCTCTGTTGGGTTTTATGGTTCTGCTGAGGTCGACCTGGCGAAAGGATCATGCTTAATGGCCCTTGATGTTCCTGGGTTCCTTATGTCCACAGGTGCAGGAGCTACACAGGCAAGTAAAATGAGAAGAGACAGAATAGAGGGAGGGAAAGAGGAGTGGGGAGGGAGAGAGCTACTGTCAGGAGAGTAAAAGGGGGAGCTAGCTGCAAGGAAGAAGCTAAAGATAGTGAGACGGGGGACGGAGGGAGGGGGGGAGGGGAGAACGACTGAAGAAAAGATAGCAGGATGCTGCAAGAGAGGAGATGGAGAGCTATGAAAGGGGAGGAGGAATAGGTATCAACAGAAGAGAGTAAATGGGGGTAGGGCACAGAAGAAAGACACACAGAATGAACAGAACACTCGACAGAGTGAACAAATAACCAAAAAAAAAAAAAGAGGAGAGAGAGGGAGAAGCCCTGCAGGTCTGCTGGGGAAATTGCAGTGGTGAGGATTTATTGCCTCAAGATTAATTGGGTTCAACCCACACTCAGAGAAAATCCATTGAAGTCAGCAGTATGAGGCTACTGCAGCCATTCAGTGTGCATTGTGCAGGCATGAGGGAGGGATTTTTGAGACAAATACTAGCTCTTAGAAAACAATAAGAAAGTTAATTCGTTTTTAACAAGAATAGCGTTTTCCTATTCTTAATAGTATCCGACTGTTATAAATGAGCCATTGTTAAAAATGAGTCCTTAAATCAGATTGGCCAAGCATCATTCTAAGAATGCTAATATGCAGACCAACAGTAATGACTCCTTTACCGGTTTATATCACTCCTTTTTTTTTTTTTTTTTATCTGTGTTCACAACATTTCAGACTGGAGAATGTAAGTGGTGCACAGTGGAAGCTGCTGGAAGACTATTTCCACCACATAAGAAAAATCATGCTTTTGGTAAATCGGAATTATGTCATAAAAAGCATAGAAAGACATTAAAAAAAGTCAAAACTATGAGATAAAAAGCCATAATTATGACAAAGTCAAAATGATGAAAAAAAAAACATCTTTTTCTTTATCTCAGATTTTTGATATTTTTATCTCAGAATTATGACTTATAATTTTTGACACTTTGTCATAACTTCTGTCACTAGAGTAATAACTTCTGTCACTAACATTCTGTCACTAAAACAAATTCCTCGTATGTGTAAACATACTTGACCAATAAAGCTCATTCTGATTCTGATTCTGATAACTGACTTTTTAACATCATAATGACTTAGTATGTCAATTTTGACAATTTACTTTTTTGTCGTAATAATGACTTTTGTCATATTTTTGACTTAGTATGTCATACTTATTCATTTTTATGTCATAATTATGATTTAGCATAATGTTTCTAAATATATGAATTAACCTGACAAATTTTGTCTCTAATGTATTTTATTCTATATAACCTTTGTTTGTTGCAACCTTTTCAAAATTTTGGAGGTAAAAATGTCATGTAAATTCATATCAAGGTATCTTAATGTTTGACTGACGATTATTTGAAAAGACAGCAATATGACATAATTTATTTGTGTTATTATATAGATAAGGATTTTGGCACATACTGCAGGAAACAAACAAGACCAGCCCTCATGCAAATATACACTGGCCTTTCAATGCGTCTCTCTGAGCAAAATGATTTTCAAAGTGTACTCTCATGGTAAGACAGACAGATGACTTGGATCATTTCAGACAGGGATTCCTGGCACAGAGCTTTGTGTGTGTGTGTGTGTGTGCGCGTGCACTTTTCATGGTATTCCCCTCACCCGCTACACACATACACACACACTTCTCCTTCCGCCCTATTGCAGTACGTCTCCCTGACACACACACCAGCATTCAGAAACTCACACTGCAGAACATGAACATCTGGTGCTGCATACCAATCACAGAGAACTCTGGGATACGGCTGGGAGGCCCATCCCTTCCCACTGCAGTCAGCTGCACGGTGCAGGCCTAACCAGGATCACGCTGCAGGGACTTACACACCCAGAGACCGCAGTTTACTGATAAATCCATTCCGTCTGATTGTACTGATACGATGTGGATAACAACAAATAATTTATCATGCCCCGTTATGCTATAATGGGTGTAATACAGCTATTATACTTGCAAAATGAATCAATTCAACGTGACAAATATGACAAATTCCCAATGCATTTGAAAAATGATGCGTCATTCCCCTCAGGAAACAGACATGATGGGACCGAAGCCGTTGCGAGAGAAAAAAAACGAATCTGGTTTGTGTCTTAGAAGTGACTGACAATTGCAGCTAGAAACTGACCTTGAATCAGATGGCGATCATGGAGGTGGTTGACGTTATACATCAATAAAATGCTCCCACACATTTTCGCAGGTGCCTACTGTTATAATCCGTCCTTTCGCACAGTTCACTGACAGAGCTGACATGTAAATGCAAATTTTCTTGATTACTCATTCGTGATTAATACATATAGCTATGCATCTGGAATATGAAAGCTCTCTTGCAGTGCTTTTCACACCTTTCCAAATGAGAAAGGTTTAAGTGGATTATGTATTAATTAGCAATATTGACCAGATGACTGTACATTATCCCTTATATCACACTGCATATATGCATGGACATGAAATTTAGATTTGAGTTGAAATTATTTTATAATCACATTTTTAAAAAATCTAATTATCTTAAAGCTTAATTCTGCTAAGAAAAAGACAGTCTGATAAAATGTACAAAACAAACAGCCTATAGCAATAACACAAATACTGTTGTAATATTACTGTATATTAAAACTGAAGACCTGCTGTGAGGTCATTTTCACTGCAACCAACAACTTTGTTGCAAAATAGCGCTGCCTGTGTTTGTATGAAAAACCATATGTATGAAAAGCCAGTTTAGGGGGTGTTTACATGACACCATTTTTAAATTAAAATAGACCAATAGAGTTTTTGCTGCTCATTCACAGCTATTTAGCCACAAAAAAAAAGTCAGTTTGTGAAAATGGTGATGTTATTTGCATACATATTACACATTCAGTCTAAGAAATGCATGCAGGTGCGACTGCTGGCCAACTACTGGCCAGGCATGCACAATACAGCATTTTTAGTCTTTTTTGCAGATCGAATATTTTGACAACATTTTCATCTGTACACGAAACTTCTCAAAAACGCAAAGGATAAACTTTTCTGTTTTTAGAAATGTGTTGTGTAAAAGTACTCTTAGCTATAAGTGAAGAAAAAGGCATAGAAAAAAATTTCACTTAGAAATTGCTAGTAAATATCACAATTAATTACAAAGAATAATTACAAGTAACACAATTTTGAAGCAAAAGACAAACTGATGGCTGAAGGTACATTCACATGACAAAAACGTAAAACAAAAAAGTTTTTCCTTAGCGTTTTTGAAAAGTTTCGTATGAAGATGACAACATTGTCAAAACGATCCCTGTTCCCACAGAGCCATAAAAATGACTAAAAACGCTGTATTATACATGCCAGGCCAGTAATTGCCAATGTCACTTTGTACAGAAACACTACGCGCCTGTGCACATACAATATGTATAATAATACGAACATATAATAAGTATGCGCAAGACATCACCGTTTTCACAAATTCACGTTTTTTGTAGTTTACACTGAGATAATAATAGTATTATTTTCAAGACTTGCACTTTGAAATTCAATTTCAAATTTTGCGTTTTCAGCCCCCCAAAACGCAGTTGTTGTGTAAATGAATGGCTAAAACGCATAAAGTTTTCTGTTTTTATTTTCTGTTTTAGTAAACGGTGTTGCGTAAACGCCCCCTAAAAATCATAACGTGCATCCCAAATCGAATTCTTATGCATTATTCTATGACGTTTTGTAGTATGAATAGTGCGAGTAGAATGTTCACACTGAAAATTCCAAAAAAGTGCACTTTAAATACCCGGATGATGCTCTATGATAACCTATGATAACCAAGAAAAACCCAAAAATGTTGGACACTTCATGCACTCAACTGTCACAGCTTTAATTACGTAGCGATAGGGGAGGGGCTATCAGACTCCGATTATGAATGACAGAATATCCTTATATAATTCAAATACTACATGGTTGAGTACATAGTGCATAAGTACATAGTGTATAAGTGTGTCATTTGGGATGCAGCTATAATGTGGGGTCAGCATTACCTGAGCAGCCTTATATACTGCGTTGCCATAGACAACAGTGATTATTAGGAAATACCAGACTGCTGAATGCAGCAATTGACCAATCAGAATCTAGCATTCCAGAACGCAGTGTAATGAATTTCGTATCATCAAGCTTGATGCATTTGCCGCTCAAACGTTGTTATTCTCTTTTGAGTCGTTAAACAGTAATTGGTTACAGACACACGCCAAGCATTCACATGACCTGTTTAAGCACATTTGACTAATTTCAGAAAACAAACATCATCTGGAATCAAAATAATTAAACCTGATACAATTTATACACACCTACAGCAAAACGCAATTTCCATGCAATTAAAATAAGTCATTCTGCTCAGTGTAATTTAGACAGATGCAACACAGTCCTTTCTCTCAAATAGTATTTTCAAACAAACACCATGCACTATCTAATTGAGTGATTACATGGCTGTTACTTCTTTAGAAAACAAAGACAAATCAGCATGGCCTTACTTTGCCAACCACGCAGGGAGCAAGAACACCAATTATCTGGCATTACATGACGGTTGGCAGCTGTGGTATGAAAAAAACGCAGGAATGTGTGGTAGCAGAACGAAAAAAGCTGTTTGTTTTAATCAAAAGAAAAGAAGGAGGCCCCAAGGTCTCCGTATGCATCTTGCCAGTTATGCAACATAATTCAAGTTGGAATTGGGTATGTATCATTCATCAAGCCACGGCTTACGTAATACGCCACACTTCAGATAGAGCACACAATGAACGCTTTCATGTATATTTCAGAAAAAGGAATCTATTATTCAGGAGAAGGAGAGAGTTTGTGAGCAAGTTCTTCGACTGAACCTGATGGATCTTGAGGTTTCACGGCACAAAGAGCTTTAACTTTTGCTTTAAGCTCTTCTATAAACTCTTCAAAAATAAACAAACACTACTGAAGTAATAAAACAGAATGAAACACTGACTACAACTACAAGACAAGCCTGCTGAAAGATCCAATTGATCTTACATATATATATATATATATATATATATATATATAATTCAACTATACACATAAAGGCACTGATTCAAATTATAGACTGCATAAAGTAGACAATAGGAGCTACTTTGCATGAACTGGATTATAGGAGTTTATTTGTGGGCAGGAACAGATGGACTGAAACTGCGGCTTATGCCCAAAGACCAAAGCTCTCATCAATGTGCTCTCCCATCCATGGAGAAAACATTTGATCAGCTATTCAAGTTGTTCACATAATCCATATCCCCAGTGGTCAAGCATGTGCTGTGAATACTTAAATATTGTATTCAAAATGCTCAAATACCCTTTCTTTTCCAATTTCTGAACTGTCACGCCCAACTGCTTTTGCATCGGTTAACTCCCTACAGGCAAAACACTGCATTTGATTTCCTCTCAAACACACACAGAGAAGCGCTGTCTTGTTTTATGTACATGGCAGTCCGGTTTCTGCGTATAAAGGGCATTATATACTTGTAGAAGAGGTTCCAAAAGGGGGTTTCTGCAATGATGCCATAAAAGAATCATTTCAGTGAACAATTCAAAGCTTTTTTTTTCTTAGTGTGAAGAACATTTTAATTAAAAAGATCACAAAGACCCTTTGTGCAATGGAAAGGTTTGCGAATCAGTTTATTTCTATATCTTTGTTCTAATTACTCAACTGGAAAGCCTTCAAAAATAGCTAAGGATATATTTTTAATGTCTTGACATTAAAAATCTGACATTTAAATGTTCATAATGAGTTAAGAATGATTCACTTCAAGCGCAATGAAAGCTACATCCGTTAGGACGTAATTAAGACACCATTCCATTACAGAATCACAAAATATGAGACGATTTTATAATAACTTGGGCACTTTGATCCAAAACATCCTTCTTTAATAAGCAATGATTTAATAGAGGAAAGCAGAACTCAGATTTCTTGAGTGGTGTGATGTAGCTTGGGTTTAGATCCTGTCGGTGACGCCAAGTTTCTGTTCAGAGGCAGCATGACTTCGCAGCGCCACCATCAGGCTCTGGCACCTGAAAGGATTTTCCTCCTCCATACTGAGACACCTCTCCTGGTTGCATAACAATATGGAGCCAGTAGCCACTCCATCAAGAGTGCTGGGCCATAAACAATAACAGCATGGCGCATAAACGCCTGCCAATCTCAGCTAAAGCCACACAGTCAACCGTGTGCTTGCACAATTCATTTGGTGACAAAAATGAGCGGAACATGTATTTCAGTAAATCTAACGATTGCCGTTTTTGATAAGTGACATACTCAAAATTTTCAGGAATTTAATATTTTCAAGATTTTGAAATATGTGGAATGTAGTTTTTGCGATTTTGGAGCACCATAGTTTGATGAGTGGAATTCGTAAATATATCGCTGTCGTCTTACATGACTTTGTGCATGTCCTTTTTCCACAGAATTTCATACCCACTCACCATTACATGCTTTCAGAACAGATGTTTGAGGGGGAGTGTGGAAAAAAAAAACAGAACCCACTCACCTTATTATTAGCTAATGTAGCATCCGAACGATTTTGAAACTTACTTCAAGGATAAAACTTAAATACAGTTGCTTTTAAAGTCTGCAAATAGACGAAATGGTGTACACTTTTATTATGCAGCAACTTAAAGGGATAGTACACCTCAAAATGAAAATTCTGTTATCTTTTACTTACCTTTCATGTCATTTTATTTTTTTGTAGAACACAAAAGATATTTTAAAGAAGTAATCACACATTTTCAGTTCCCAATGACATCCTTTGTATGGACAATACATACAATGGATGTTTTCTTACATTTTTCAAACATGCAAAATATCTATTTCGTGCTCCACATAAGAAAATCATATAGTTTTGGAGCAACACGAAGGTATTGAATCCCGTCTCTGCCACAGAATTTAAAAAAAAAAAAAAATGTAATTGCGACTTTTTTAATATATATGGAATATTTCAAGTTATAAACTTTTTTTTTTGTATCCGTCACATAAGTTAAGAAAGGCCATTGAAACTTTATTTCATAATTCAGATTTTTTTTCCTCCCAACTGCAAATTTAAACCTCACAATTCTGTCTTTCTTCAGCAATTCGGAGAAAGAAAAAAAAAAAGTTTATAACTTGCCATTTTGTATCTTGCAATTCTATAAAAAGTCATAATTATGAGATATAAACTCAGAATTGTGAGGGGGGAAAAAAAGCCATATGAGTGTAAGTTAATTACATTTCCTCATTTTTTGGGTGTACTATGCCTTTACGAGACAATGTGGTCTCAAGGCCGGTGTTGTGCCCATTTTCAACCCCCTGCCAGATTATTACCCCTCTCGTTGAAATCGCTGATTGCCTAATCTTAACCCCACCCCTAATCCTAACCCCTCCCCCACACCTAACCTAACACCTACCAATACTAGGGGGGTAATAATCTGGCAGGGGTCAGAATTGGGCATAACACCGGCATTAGCGACATCTCTGCTAGAGCACAATGCCAATAATTATGTTCTGCCCTGCTGATTGATTGGAACACAAAGGAAATTGTATTGCCATCAATAACCCTGAAATTCTTTAAACCCCTTGCTTGCATTACTTTGAGGCACTAATATGTACCACTGACATTTGGTAAGGCTCACTTCACTTTAATTTTATTCATATCTCAAGGCTCGTAATATGGGAAAGATTGTACACCTCACAATAAATATTCAATAAACAAGTACCACTGGACACACATTACACACCCTCATGGCAGGATTGTTAACGCCTCTTCACAACAGCCTGCACTGTATTTGAGACTATTATAAAACTGATTACTTCTAATGGTTACAGAGATGGAAGGAAGGTTTTCAGACCTGATCTAAAGACCAGAGTGGGAGACCACTAAGAAAGATGGGATTTTCTAATCCCATTTGCTGTAGAGCTGCATAGAGGAGGGCCTGTTTTCATGGCTCTTAGTTCACCCTCTAGTGGCTCTG
Source organism: Tor tambroides (assembly GCA_021397915.2). Taxonomy (NCBI): domain Eukaryota; kingdom Metazoa; phylum Chordata; class Actinopteri; order Cypriniformes; family Cyprinidae; genus Tor; species Tor tambroides. The sequence goes on along the minus strand of JAFVLL020032525.1, from coordinate 119,372 downwards.
AGCTGTTAGAAAAACACATTAGCACTTTAACTGGCTAGTCATCCAATACATGAACACGCATTCAGAGCCCGCATTTATAAGTTTCATAAGAAGAACGTGAATCATGCAGATATCATGTAGGCTGAATCGTGTGTACTGGGATATGTCACGAAAATCTAATAAAACATTTCTGCTAGGAGATTCTGGTGATCTTCTGTAATTAATATTAAAGTGGTTGCTATTATAAAACTGAATACGAAAAAAAATGTTGTGCTTGCTTACTCCATCTGGGCTGAAATGATGCTTTAAAGTGAGAGCAGTGAAACACTGCCATCCGGTGTTGTAACATTATGAATGTGAATTGCAGTTAGTTTAACTACTCAGGAATTACTATTTTAAACCGAGTCCTCACAGCGTTTTGGTTCTCTAGTCAAGTACACTACCATTCAGAAGGCTGCAAGATTGGTAAGATTTGGAAATGTTTCTTATAAAAAGTCTCTTTTGCTCACCAAGACTGCATTTGTTTGATCAAAAATAGTTAAAACAGCAATATTGCGAAATATTACAATTTAAAATAACTGTTCTCTATTTGAATATATTTTGAAATTGATTCCTGTGACAGTAAAGCTGAATTTTCAGCAGCCATTCAGTCTTCAGTGTCACATGATCCTTCAGAAATCATTCTAATATGCTGATTTGCTGCTCAAGAAACATTTTTTATTATCATTGTTGAAAACAACTGTGCAGCTTAATTTATTTATTTTTTTGTTGGAAACTGATATATTTTTATGCATTCTCTGACAAATAGAATGTTCAAAAGAACAGCATTCTTTTGAAAATAATTTGAAAGTCACACGCTGCTACCTGAAATATTACTGCAGGACTTCAAATTAGTGACAAATATAAACCAAAAATCTAAATCAAAATGTGAATTTTATTTCAGATTTTAAAGCTGTATTGATGAGTATCGAATGTGTTAGAAACAAAGAGGCACAAAGACATAAAGAACACACGTCACATAATAACAAAAATAAAAGCTGATATCTCCACCGTCAGCCAAACCACAGATTTGGGAAAAAAATAGAAAAAGAAAAAAAAAAAAAATGGTTACATCACATTATGGTATTTTTTATAAACTGTCTTTTCTCATCATTACAAAATACAAAAGCACAACCATCCCACACTACTCATTCAATATTGACTACACTTTAGTCAATAGGATTTCTCTGTAACTCACAACCAATGCATCAGCCCCTTTGGTTAACATGATCATGGTTATTCATTTGAAAGCAAAACTGCAAATGATTTTTTTTTCATGAATTTTCATAAGGCTGCTTGGTTTTTATTCATTTGTGCTTCTGTCGACAGTATAGGCAATTTGTTTAGAATAAAGGTCTGCTTTCTTTACATTGCAGTAACTTGGAGGGAATGATTATGTAAATACACCCAAGTATTAACATCAAGTCCTTAAATAAATGTAAACATATACATCTTTTGAGGTCAGAATATTGACCCGCTTCACGTAAAACCATTACTGTAGCATTGTTCTGATATTTTTTGGAGTGGACTCATCATTCAGGTGTTTTGTGGTGAACCTTTGGAGGAAAATAAAAAAGATTATATGATTTATGAAACTCATTACACAAGCTGTAGCATCTTTTTTTAAGAACAGGAAAGAAAACTTACTTGAGGGCATTAAGGAGACCTTCAACATTATCTGCGGGCTGATCTTTTAAGACTTTAATGCATCCTTTCATCTAGAGAAAGTGTGTATATCACATTATGGGGAAAAAGGTCATTTTAAACTCATTCAAAAAAATTTTTTGGTTGATTGAGAAAATGAGAATGTAGCCTTACATCGATTTTTGAGGATTTGTTGAAGGCACCGTTTGGATGCACATGATCGTAGAGGATAATAACCCCCACCATCACCCTCATACAAAACAGAAGTGTGTCTTCACTGTTGAATCGACTTGTGTATTCTCTGTTAGCAGAGGAAAAAGATTGAGCATAATGCCACAATAATACACTTCAATACAGGCACTCCACAGTCATCAATGATTGGTCGATAAAAAAAGCATACTTGACTGTTAAACAATTAGCGTACAAATGTCTCCAGAAAGTCAAAACCATTCTGAAATTTCAGTTAGTTTAGCCCCCATGAGGAAGTCCCATGTCCCATAGGAAACCGTTATTATGCAAAGACTCACAATTAGTAGTTTCCTTCATGACAGATTATATTATTTAAGTTATTATTGTATACAAGAAATTAAAGAAAGAATACCACCCATTAAAATATTTGAGCATTTTAAAATCAAACTACAACATTTCAGAATAGATTTCCCATGATTGTTTTGAAGGCATCTGTTAAGGCATATATGAAGTGATATATTGATTGAAGCAGCAATAGGAAACAGTTTGAGTACTTACGGGGTCTCTAACATGACCTTGCATACACTTGCCATAGTGCTCAGGCAGTCTGTGGTGTTCTCAAGAGGTAATGTCTTATTCTACAGAGAAAGAATTAAAGGAATAAATCACTCAAAAATTACAATGCATGTAGCCTATTGATTATCATACACTAGCATTCAAAAGTTTGGGATTGGTAAGATTTTTGAAGAGGTTTTTGAAAGGATACAGTAAAACAATATTATTGTGAAATATTACTACAATTTCCCCTAGTCTTTATTGTCACTTCTGATCATTAATTTAGTGCATCCGTGCTGAATAAAAGTATTAAATTCTTTCCCAAAAAAACAAACTTACTGTCCCCAAGCTTTTGACCATTAGTGTTCTACAGTATTTCTAATGGGAATTAAAGTGGTAAAATTATGACTGTAGAAACAAGCAGTACCTCTGTCACAAAGTTTGTCGTTGCTGTGCTCAGGGTCTTCAGCATAGGAGTGGCTTCAGCATAGAACAGAGACATTCTATTTGCCATTTCATTATTGACCTCATTTTCAATATCAAGCTTGATAGAGAAAAACACACACACACACATGAATATACAGAAATGAACACAGCAGTGTGTACAATCTCCTTTATCTCAGGTTCATGTACTTACATTCATGTTGTTTAATCTGTTTCGACTGATTGTTCTTCTGTAGTAGCTGAAGTCATTCTGGATAGCTGGAATCCTCATCTAAATAAATGTTAAATACATTTAAAAAGGAATTTGCTAGCACAGTGGCAATCAATACATTTCCTCTTATTTTTTAAATTCCCCTAATATGAAAATTGGTGCGTGACCAAAGCAGTGAAGCAGCTGACACCTTAAGCTCATCAAAGCGGAGAGTGAAATGCAGGATTTCAGCGAACTGTTTAGCGAGGGCCTGCTCCCTCTCCAGGTGCTGAGTGGGAGTGTACGGCGGACACGTCAGAGACTCCAAAAGGCTCTGCAGTGCTTCCTCTACATGGAAGAGAAGAAGAAAGCAGATGCAGAGCTTACATTACGTTTTTACTGATTAAGGAGAAAATGTGTGGACACAGGTAATTATATATGAATAGTGTACCTAGTTTCAATGAAAAAGCATAGAACTTCTTTAGGCGGATGACAAGGGGACACACAGAGTTCCACGCCCTCTCCTGAAGGAGCATGTCATTAGGATTCTGTATTGCCTAAAATGTCAAACATGTCAAATGATTTAATCTGTCTTGATAAATATAATCCCCAAAATGCCATTAAATACAACTGATTGACCCACAAAGCCAAAGCGGAACTATTAATCAGACGTACATCTCGTATTTCCTGGCCCGCCCCCTTGTAGGCTTGCAGGCCGGACAGGATGCTCTCCGACTCCTGGAGAACAGCATTCACCTGGTTCCACACCTCTCTCTCACAGTCTGTCGGTTGTGCATCTGACAAAAATAAACTACATTACGCACTGCCAAGAACTAGTTATTACATGCACTGCATTTCATAGCATTAGATATAATATCAAACCAAGTGTCAACTGCAAACCAGAGAACAGAGCTATAGAGCTCAGATCTTCATTTCCATTTTTCCAAGTTACAGCCTTTTTTCAGACAACACAATTTTTAGTAGTGAAGCAAAATGCATGTATGAAGTCATTTTATTTGGTTAGTCTCCAGTTCAACACCCAACCACCACCAAATTTAACAACCAGAAAGTGGCCAAACATGTCAATTTTGATCAGCACATCAATTGCTTTTGAGTTTAAAACCACATGAACTTCTGATGAAATGTTTTGCTTCAAATGTGAGTTAGTTATTTTTCCTCAAAATACATGCCACTTGATTTGATATTTTGTTATCTAATGTAATGTAATGATATTCATACATTAAATTGAAGCTTAAGCACCCAAATATTTTTAGAAGCAATGTATAATCACAACAAACAAACAAATAAATGGTGATATTTTCATATTAAAAATCATTTTCTTTCTTTAAACCAGAGGTTCCCCGATATTTCAACATTTCATAGAGATGCTCATTTAAAAAGCAACAAAGCAAATACTCAGGAAATGTTGAACATTTTAGGTAAAGCTCTCTTTAAATTTTCTAGACAGAAAAACAAAATCCAGTGTTTAGTGTAATATAACAGGTTTTGAGTGTAAGGTCACACAGGATTTCAAAGTTTACCGAATAAGCATACAGAGGTAAAGCATAGAAAGAGCTGAGATTTCAGAATGAGACAAACAGAGATTAGAAAAATATCACAGAACAAGCAGAAGCTGCAACGAGTAAGGAGATCATTTTCAGAGAAAGTATCATGCTACATAGACATACATAGCCATATTGGATATGTGGTTAGTTACAAATACTGACTGTCAAGTCATGCACATTTGCCAACAACAAATCAGATTGAGTTTTTTCTTTTTTTAGATTTTCAAGAAAAGATTTAAATATCTTTGTATTTGCAATTTGAGTTCTTAGAATTAAAGAGGGCATGTAAAAAAGATAAAATATCCTAACTACTTGCCCGATCAAACTCATTTGCACAAAGCATTTGCATATGCAAAAGGATTAGAAACTCCCACTTTGGTTGTTACGTCAGATACAGATTTGCAAGGACAATTCTGACAATGGTACTTGCAAAATGTTAGTAGCTGGAAAAAGTGACAGACACATGCCAGGCAAAAGCTCTGCTCACTTTCAAAGTCAAGGAAAAAGTTTGGCCCCTGATCAAGCTCTGTGCAAGTGAGCACTTTTAACAGATTCCCCATTTGGTTTCTGAAACAGAAAAGCAAGAAGAGAGAGGAAAAAGGTAGAAAGACAGAGAAAAGAGAAAGGTGTTGAACGTCAAAGACAATAAAATCACAGGATGTCACACTGAGCGTTAAAGAGTGATTCTGCAAAGTCTCATGCTCCTACACACAGAATTCCCTCAGCTTCTTATGGTGAACATGGAAATCATTCCAAATTGAATCTGAACTGTTTTTGCTTTTCCTTTTTACTTTAAATCAGAACTTTTCTTCTAGTTAATTCGCAAGACACACTTTAGACAAAGCATCAGCTCTGGACAGCAGGAAGCATAAACTTTCACCACAAGAAAGCAACGAGGGAAAGCTGCCTTATAAGAGCTTTGAGACTGTCAGTCCAGCTCCTCCTGCCGCTGGGAAAAAAACTATTAGGTTATAGAGTCTCGCCAACCCCAGACTCCACCTCTTCTCAAAACTTACTTTCAAAATCCAGGAAAAAATGTGGATAGTTCTCTATTTCCCTTGTAAGGACTTTTAGAAGATTACCCATTCCAGCGAAACCTAATCAAGATATAATGATAAAAAACAACTGCATGAAATAAAACTCAGAAACCTAAAATCATCAATAAACAGTGACTTCATGATGAGAGCTGCAATTAGAACTGTAATATACTACTTGTTTAACATTGCTTAGATTCTCTAGAGCATCAATCTAAATGGGCACATAGCTAGCAGCTAAAAAGAATATGCTGGTACTCTGAAAACAGGAAAACACAGCACATAAGAGATACTGGTTTTCTTCTTTGTAGGTCAGTTTCACTTAGCCTTTCTCATATGTACTCACAGCCAGAGGATAAAATAGTTGAAATGCTCTGATATGCTGATATAATATTTCAAATGAGATTATAACAGCTGTTTTAAAACACTTTACTGAGTATAGTTACTAATATGCTTATTTAACCAACCGGCTATGCCAAATAATCATTAAAAGTTATAACTGCACATTCTTAAACAGATTAAACCCATTATTATTTTTAATACGCCAACAATGCCTTTTCCAGTGTAATTTCATAAACAGCTTAAGCATAAACTGGTCAACACAGCTAGATTTTCGTCCATTACCCCGATTTTGTCTAGCATGTGAACACCTGTGTAATATATGAAAGGAAGCACATCTAACCACAGCAAATGTTTTACGGTAGGGGAGGAGGAAAAATATTGCAAGCTCCGAATCTTTCTTGACCCAAGAAATTTAATTAAAAAAAATACGTTCTCATTTCATGCAGCCATAGGACAATTGGTACAGTACTTAGGAAATTCAAATATGTGAAGAAAATGAGTCTGTGCAAATCTCCCGTGATATTTTGGAATAATTTGTTAATGGTTTATTTAACAGTATGCATTTATTTAACTTAACATAACAAATGGAATACTCTGAGTAGAATACATGGATTTTGATGTAATCACCACCAGAAAATAAACAGATTTTTAATAAAGTCTTGCAAATGCAGTTTATTTGTATTACTGGGTTACTGATTTGCATGTAAACTGGTAAAACGGGTTATTGTATTAAACTGATTTTTGGTAGTTATCAGTGTATATAAATGTGTGCATGTAAATGTGCCCATTGGCAGATAGGCTAAAGAGGAGAGATTATTTTATTTTGTTAAAAATAATCATGTGCATGCATATATAATTAATAATAAACTGCATATTCCACACAAAAATTGTCAAAATTTTGATTTCATGGTGACTTTAAAATACATGCAGTGCATGTGAATCTTCACTGCTCCAGCAGAGGGAGCAAGTGCACAAGATAAAAATAGCATCATCATCTAACATTAGCTTGTAACAGCAGATGTATTGAAGTGGTAACAATTTTTGGCACTTTCATGAATCTCAGGTAGAATATATATATATATATATATATATATATAAAATTGGTGGTTGAGTGTGTAGCACATTTAATAAGTCACCAAAAACAAAAAAAAATGCAAACAGAATAAAAACATGGTCCTCAAGGTTACATCCACAAGTCAGTTTGATCCTCCAGATGCTCTTATGTGCAAGAGGATGTGAAGACAATACCGTTTCTGCCGTATGTGGTTAACCGCCACACATGAGTGCAGGCGATTCAAACGGGCTTCCTGTCAAACATAAAGTGCTCCAACCATCGGAACAACTGCACTTGCAAAAGCATGAGAAACTGTCACTCTGGTGGCTGTGAAACAAAGCGGACACAGAACATTCAGCCCATTTCTAAGCCGTGTCTGTGTGAGCGTGCATGTGTGTGTCCTTCACTATGAACTCTATTCATTATACAGAGTGAATCATCACAGCACGACATGAACCAATCCAGCACACTGCCCACATACTACACATAAAAAACCCATTACAAATGCATCTCAAAACACATGTGCACACACAGGCCTTGACCTGCATTGGTAATGGGGTGACCTTATGGTGTAAAAATGCTGGAGGGGCCTTGGCAGTGTGTTTGTGCAGTGTAATGAAAATCTTGTTCCTTGACAAACCCTTCACAAGTGCTCTTACATGCTTTAGAGAGCTAGTATGAAAAAAGGTGTAGTGTGATGAGGGGCGCGAGTGGATGTTTTAAACCGGAGTAACCAGGAAAGTTGGTGAGGGAGTGTCACACAAAACAACTTCCTGTTTAAAGAAACTAGAGTAAGACCAAACAGACCAATTTTAATAACGATATTAGTACTAGCTGCATGTGTTTTATGGTGGAGCCCATTGATATCCATTGTATGGACAAAACATTTTTCAAAAGGTTTTATGTTCTGCAAAACAGAGGAATTAATATAGGTTTGGAATAACAAGCTGACCGAATGTTTATTTTTGGGTGAACCATCCCTTTAAGTTCAGCCCTGCACTGGATGTACATACATTACCATTAAGACCCCCATGGCTACTGGAATTAGATCAAATCAAAAGCTTCTGTGCTTCGCAATTAAACCATGTATGCTGCAATTAGAGGCCATGCAAGCCAAACAATAATCCACTTTATCCATGGCTGAAAAGACCTCTGTTAGCCTCTGCCTGCTGAGCAGCTCATAAACAGAGCAGTAAATGAACTTTTGCATCTCGGCTGGGCTTAAACAGAGATTGTTCTTTCTCAGGTCTTGCATACAGCCACAATATTAACAACTTCACAAATTACTGGTTTATTCACTTCCTAATGGGGTTCCCACAGTGACCGTGTTTGTGTTTATCAAATCCTCATGTTACGAGAGGCACCGGCCTACACTACAACACTTCCTGCTTTGTGGAGGCTGAACACCACAGCTCTCATTCAGAGTTTACAGCAGTTGTGTTTATTGTAATAACGTCTGGCTGTGTTTCTAAGCTCATTTGCTTACTCAAAAAGGAAATGCTACATACTGTGGCAAGAGGAGCAGAGTTAATTGAACGTATGCTGACACTGCAAACAAGCCTAATCGAAATGAGTGATGTAACTGTAAATCTGATATTGCCATAATCAACAGGATGCCTCAGTGTTACCTTTTCTGGGGGAGAACGTATGCTTCCTTTTAGATCATCCACTTCTTCTTGATTCTGAAAAACAGAAGACAGAGCAGGAAATCAGTCAAGTTGTGTTTAATGAGAAAATCAAACCAATCGAATGGCATAAAATATGAACAGTAATTCAAATTGCAAACTGTTACACTGCAAGGGAGCTGCGCCAAAGATCATTCTCATTATGTAGGTGTTTATACTGGGATCCAGTATTGCTGCCCTACTTCTATTGCAACGTTATGTAGCACAGCAGGAATAAATACAGTTATGCTCTTAAAACTACACTACAATTCTACAGCAAAATTTAACACACTGTAAATACATACAGGGCATAATACATGCATATATTATCTCCATATTGTGAAGTGGTTAGTGTCTTTTTATTCTGATAACATTAAACACTTAAATATATTATATGTCAAATATATTACAAAAAATAATATATTATAAAATTTCATACTGTTTAATATGTGAACAGAATAACAGAAAACAAAAACATCTATTTTCTGAAAAATGCCTGAAAAATATTTTTTTTAATGTGCACTTTACAGGTATAATTATATAAGTAGATATATAATTTTATTTAAAATAAGAATAATAAATAATTTAATTGTTTACCTTTTATACTCAAGATTATATTTATATATAATCTTGCTTACATTGTTTATCCCTGCCATTTTTTAATACAAATACATATAATGACAACAACTGGCTATACTTAACCACCTGTTTAAGTAACCAATTTTGTGAATAAATTGTTTTTAAAAAAAGCCAATAAAAAAAATATAAAGAGCATGACTGTATCAGTTTTGGTTGTGGAAACATGTCACTTCAACAAAAATTGCAATGTAAGCTATATACTTTCAAAAATAGGTTTTGAATATTATTTTGTTTGTCTTTATGCCACTACTTTACCCATATATGGTAATTACTAATGATTATACACATATAAACAATGACATAGTAATCAGTTTATTCAATGTATTTCATCATGGATAGCTCACTATCAGATTTAAAATGCACTTTACAGCTGTTTCATGTTAACTGGGGTATTAAATATCTAGAGACATTCCAGCTAAATGCAACTAATGGCAACCCAAAAACACTCTGGAGGGCAGGAACCAGCAGAGACACTTTCTCTAAAGAGGCTCACATGCACATGACAGCAATGTTTCTACAGCAATTTTCTGCATAATATGGCCTTCGTTGGTTAATTAAAATAAGTCTTTTAACACATCATAGACAAGTGCTTACGTCTTCAACCATATGGAAAAGGAAAAACATTCAAACAACAAACACTAGGCATTCAGGCAAAGAATGATCATGACGAAAGCAAAAAACTTGTCACACCAGTTGTGAAACACCCTTAAGCTGCCAAATTAACAATCCATTTGTCAAGGAAAAAGGAAGCTGTCTTCATGATAAAATCATCCACAAAGCAGCTCTCTATTGAGCTGCGCTGACAAAAGACGAGCTGATATCAACGTGTGTTGACCTTTTTTCCCAGAGAGGCTTGAAATGAGCTTTCCTCCTTTTTCAGCACACAGTGATACTCACGGTCACCCTCCCACCAGACGGCGTTTCCTTCTAGATTTCCTTCAGAAGATTAAGATCAGTGATCCCAATTAATACATCGGCCTCTTCTGCCCTCACGCATCGCAACAGTATTAATAAAGCCAGACCTTCTAACAGACAGAGAGGGAGATAATGAACTGCCTCCCTCTGGCTCGACTCCCATCTGTCAGTGTGCGTAGTGCTCACACTCCCCTTCCCCCCCTCAAACCTGAGGACAGGGCATGAACAGACCCCACAGGGACTCTGCCACGGAGTCACAAGCCCTTATATGGGCATACGGCTGCTCGACGCGTGAGCCGGATGAGTGGTCTTCCCTTCCCTCCTCCGTCTCTGCACTTTTCCCTCACTAAAGAAGACATCACTGTACGCCTGTCTTCTCCACGCTCTGCAAACCCAGTGGAATTTCTGAATGAGAAACAGCATTTTAGATAAATTCTACAGCGCTTTCGAATCAGCTGAAGATCTGCACCAAGAAGTGCACAGTATCTTGGTAGGATCTTCTTTAGCGTGTGATGATCTGGGCCGAAACAGCACGATGGTATTTAATCTGTGGTATTTCCCTCTCAGCAGGTCCAGGTATTGGAATCAGGAAAAGAGAATTCCCAGAGAATAAACATGTTTTTCAGTACTCGCAGTGGAATTTTCCAGTGACCCCAATAACACAAGCTGCTCTATGCTGAATAGCAGTTATCATTTGAGATTAAACTGAAAGGATGAAGCAGGCAGAGTGCCGGCTCTCAGATTATCTGCGTTTAAATGGAATATTTCCGCTCAGTTATTGAAATATGAGAATCTCTGCAACATGCAAAATTCCAAAGATTGTGTTAACTGAAGTAAGAAAAGGAGATAAAACGTACTTTCCAAAAAGCTGGGCTGCTACACACATGCATGCATGCATGCATACATACATCTGCCAAGATGACAACAATCTCCATGACAACTCGGGGGCTATTGCACAGCGAAGCACATTTGAGTAACAGCTTTCCTCTGAGGCAACGACAGTATGGATGATGAACACCATGTCCTGACCTAGAATCAAGGAGGGAGCGAAGTCTGCAGAGAAGTCGCGTCATTTTTGGCTGAACCTAGCATGAAAGGTTTTAAGATGATCAAAACTAGATCACATTTTTGGATAAGAACATCATAAAATTACATCACATGCTTGGCATTAGTTTTCAGAAAGCAAAAGTTTCCCCATGTACACATGAAAAGGAGTTTAAAGACTCTACGAAATCAAAACGGCAGTTTGTGGTTTTTCATCTACGCTATTAGCTTTAAGGTTTTCTATGTAGTACTATAATCTTATTCAGCAGATATAGGCTACACAGATATCTAAAATCTTCAGGAAAAATGGGTCAAAAATAGTGATGACTCATTCAACACCAGACAACATCAAGAAGAAAATCATGGTTATCCCAGTGTTGTTACTGTTTCAAAGTTTCAAAATCTTCAAACTATGAACAAATACCTTAGTATATAAATGATACTAAAATAACACTGGTTCATCAAAAGCAGTACAGACACTAGAGATGTATAAGGAAAGCACACATTTTCAAAAGACCTTTAAAATGAGCCAGTTCAGCTCTAATCATATTTTGTCTTGAACAAAAGAGCTCAGATACAAACTCCAAATTACTCAATATCAAGTACTCTGAGGAGGAGCTGAGTCCATTTTTAAAAGCATTAGACTCTGACCAGCTGCTAACCTCCAGGACAAAACTGTCTGACTGCGAGAGGCAGATGGGCTCTTCAAATGACCCAGGCCAAATGACCGACAGCATGAAATATTCAAGCAAACAACTCCCAGTTCCCATTCTCACTTGGGTGGCACATATAGCAGTCTAACTACAAGTATACAAGTGTGATTAGTTTAATAGTGTCACAGCAATCATACCACTGCAAGAACATAACATGACTGTTGACAAACTGTGGCTGCTGGCTAAAACACAGATTTCTTGACTTGATCATTCCACTTCAGTTTAGTAGCACAGTCAGAAGCAATTGTGGTGAAACAGATGGTGATCTTTCCCAAAAACAATGTCTACATCATGAAATTGTAGCACCTCTAGGCAGTGACAGGCCTTTTGGATGATGACATCACCACGGGTCTAAAAGATCTGCTTGTAATCATGAGGCAAGATTCATTTACTTCTATATATTTGGGGATATGATTCACTTGATTTAATGTAAATGTAAATTGCAAATGTAAACCTGCTCAGGATTATCATCATGCAGTACTTTATTAAAGCAGGAAAAGGTGCCTTTCGGGTAACAATTTCAGATATCCATTCTGCACATCATTAGAGCCATGGCAAAGTGTTTTAACCCAGACATAAAGGCAACACATCAGCCATTCAAGAAGCTCTTAAAAGCCACTCCCCGCAGTTCATCCAGAGGTTAAGATGCATGAAGAGTCAACGAAGTGTAAAACTTCAACACCACCATGGAAAACAAATGGAGATGGACAAAAAAGCTGAAGGAAACTCAGGGAAATACAATAGCTTCAGTTCAGCAAGTGCAGATATTAACTAGGTCTAATTCTTAGTGGCCGATGGCCGATATAATTTTATTTATAATTAATATTTAAGAAATTTGATATCTTTTGAAAATGGATTAAAAAATAAATATGTAAAATAAACATACTTATACTTTAGATGACAAAGTATTTTTCACAAATAAATACATATTTAATAAATATAATTAAAAAGGATTAAGCACTGTAACCAACAGGGCACTCAGTTTTCTGGGAAGTGTGTGTGCATTGGGAATCTTTTTTTTTTCTTTTTTTTTTTCAAATAAATCCAAGGTAACACTCATTTTACATACAGCACACAGTGAAAATGACATGAATATAACAGAGGGCATATGCATAAAGTGCAGCATAATTTGAAATCACGAGTTTAAAGTTTGTCAATTGCGCATCTCCAGTGAAGCTGAACTCTCCTCCTGTCCGCATTCAATTCGCATGGATCGACCGTCACGCAGAGAACACGCGATCATGCAGGATTCAAATGCACTATTCATGTTAGACAGAACTGTTAACGATGACTGCAAACAAGAGGGAGAATGTGAGCGCTGTGTGCTCAGGTGCTGCCGTTCTCAGCGCCGTCAAAATAAATGTCCCACCTCGAACGCATTGGCCAAACAGGAAAACTTATCGGTCTATGCCGATATTTGAAAAATGACAAATATTGGCCGATATATCGGCCTTGGCGATATATCGGTTGACTACTAATGAGTCTTTTCCCATATTGTACAATGCCAATGATAACATTTTGAAATGAGCAGCAGGATAGTTGTTTTTTTTTTCTTTTTGTAAGCAGCAGCAAAAATAGACAGGATGGCTAATCTTACAAGAATGTGATTTTAATGATGGGTTGGTTCAGTGGGATTTGAAGTATGACTGAGGGGGTTCCTGTAATCCTGATTCTTTTAAGAGCACTGTAATCTCACAAGCAGCTCACATAAAACAAACTCAAAATGAACAAAACCTACCCACCCTTACATAGATTCAATGAACTGCATTCACTACATAGTTTACTACAGTGCCCACAAATTTTCTGGATATTAACTGTTTTTAACACTTAATATATAAGTACTTAATATCTTAGTTTTTAACAAAGATAAAAATATTGAAATCTCAAGATTAAACAAAACATTTCACTATGAAGTATTTAGACGAATTTCTACATGGCTACTTAAAACAGACACCTTTATACAAAATGAATTGTGCTGTGATATTTCTGTCATGCCCACCCCTAATTACCATTATAATGCTAATCCTTTCAACAAACTAAAGTGCTGATGCAAGGTTTAGTGGTTTGGTGTTACATGTATACAGACCAACATTCGTTAGATAGACCATAAATCACACTTTACATTTATACTGTTTTTTGTGGAAATCAAAACAAGTTGCTTCTCTTTGTTTTATTTTATTAGTAGAAACAGCTACCAAACAGCAACATGGTGCTGATTTATGATATAGTTGGTACATTAAGACATAAAACTAATCTAGAGTCTAAATATTGTGTTACTTACTGTAAGCAATGTGTCAGCTTCTCACACACACACACCCGTGTAATGCTACAGAATACCAGGTGAGAAAGAGAGTTTCCTCTGTGATAACATCCATGGAGAAAGGCAGAAAGCGACCTCACTGTAGGACCTGTGTGGGGAGTTCATGAGCTTTGATGCTCAGTGCAGTCTTGACAAAAACTGGAGCAGTGCAGAATACAGGACACCACACAGAATGTCTAGCCTAACCAATAACAGCATAGTAAAAACAGCCATTTCCTGTCTGTCTCCACAACAAGTCCATTTGCTGCAAGTAACTCATTACTAGTGGTTTCTCTCCATTCTGCTGTTGCTGAGATAGCATTGATAATAGCGAAATATCACAGTACTTACTTACTGACCTCACAAGGGGGCACTAAACATAGCCAAAGAAAAATATCAGATACTGTAACAGTTACACCGTGAATCAGCAAAATACTCCCCATCTCAATTCATTACTTTAGCAACTTGCTTGCACAGTTTCTAACATAAAAATGATTATGCTTTTGAGTAAATAATTCTTTAAATCAAAAGTAGGGCTGTACACTTAACACTGAGAAACAGGCTAGTGTCTGTAAATATTAAAGCATAAAAAGACTGCCATTTAAATATGAAGTCTGCATAGCCTCTTTCACACAGAGATTCCGGAAAATACACAGGTAATGTGTTCCGGGAATCATCTCGGGATCGTTTGATTTTGGTTCATTCACACTGACAGTGATTTTCCAAAATCTGTGCGTGCATTCACACACAACCCGTAAAGATCTCGTAAAGACACGTGACATTTCATGTGACGTGTATAATGCGCCACGCAACATTTCACTAAACTGGCAAACGATTTCAGCTTCAGCGCAGATAGTGAGGAGCTCCCTGATCGCTGCTTCATTCCAGTTTACACATTTTTTGTCGTGTGAACTTTGATCTGCCTTCAAAACACCCGGTAAAAGAGGCGCATGATAACGCGTGTCATCAGCCTTTATGGCATTGGTTCTGGCTTTTGTTCACACAGCGCTCGTTCCGGGACTGAACCCGGCAATGTTAATAGGTCCCCAACCCGGGATCGATCCCGGAATTAAGCCCAGGAAGTGTTTGCGTTCACACAGAAGGCACTCTGGCAATTTTCCGGCAATTTTCTGGGACCAACGTGCAGTGTGAAAGGGGCTCATGTTTTTCATGTCTCTGTGTGAATGAGCGGTATCTTATACACACAAACAAACTACTGGTCAAAAGTTATTAAAAGTTTACTCATTTAAGGAATATCACAATTTTTCTTCCATACATTAATTTTAACAAATGTTGTACAACATTTGCATGGCAAAAAATAAAAGGAATCATTACATTTTCATTTGATTACATTTTAAAGGGTGCATTAAATTACCTTATGCCTTCATTTGGTTACCACCATTTTGATAATCAATTTGCTTTAAACTCACAGGGCCCTACTGTAATGTAGAAATTCTAAAAAAATGACTAAATTGTTTAAGTTCTATAAATTCAATTGATTAGACTTGCTTTTTGATTATTACAATTAATTAAACCATTAAAACAGAATCCAGAAAAATTAAAATGTAAAAGAATTTTGAGGGAAATTTTTTTTTAGATTTTATAGAGCTTTCTGTTCCTCGTTGTCATGGATTCTGTGTCTCTAACTTTGCCAGCCATGTCTATTTTAGATAATTACACTACACCCTCATATTTTTTGTCAGAACACCTACACTTCCTCGACTCCTAAATTAAACAGCATATAATTTCACATACTGTAACCCAAATTGTATCACATATTTAAATGATGCTTTTCAACAAATCCGCTCCATAACTGTAGTAGAACTTGTGTTTGTAGATACAACTTGATTCTAAAGCTATCTAACTACACTGGGTGGTCTAAAGCACAATAAAATATTTAGTGCCAGCCTAGTGCAGAAAGGTCAGTGAGCTGCACTCAAACCTGCTTCTTTAATGAACACACACCATCAGATGTGATATTCTGCATCAACAGACTAAAGAGCCTGTCATAATAAAAGGCTTTGATTTCTTCAACCAAGAGACTTGTAAAGAGCATAAAAGGCTAAAAGGCACAAGGGCTGCTCCACCCTATATAACAGAACAGAGACACCACAGGGCGAGACCTCATGGTTTCATCCATTTTTAAAGACCTCTCTGTTATGACTGTGGAGGACAGCAAACCTAAAATTGGGTTAAGAGAACTGTGCCTCCCTCAGGCTGCAGGAAATGTGACTGAGGCTTGAAGGAGGCTGGTTGATTTTTGCCCCTACATGGGCGTTGGTGGGCGGGCAATGTGGCAAGAGGCAGGGTGACATAAACACTGCCACAATGGCTGCCTTGCTTCCTCTGCAGTAACACTATGCTCAATAGGGTCATGAGGGGTGGAGCAACACTTCCAAAACAACGCATCCCATTCAAACACCACAGATGAACCTCTGGTCCTAACAGTATGAATGTTTACAGTGTCTGAAGAAATTTAGATCATTCAGATAATGAATTCTCTTCACTTAAGTAGGAAAAACTTCATCTAGCCAACGTTCTTGGCATTTTGGATTATCGGGAATAGGAAAAGAGTGTGGAAAACACAAAACAGCCTCAGTGCGTAAACTGATGGGGGTTTGGTATTCAGAGACAGTCTCCGTAGCTTGTCATAAAGTGTGTAGGCCTCAGAGGCGTACAATTCTTCTTACAGCCGGCTTATGGTCTGAATAGCACTTCTGTTCTATGATCTCAGCATCTCAAAGGCACTAAAATACAAAGATCCATGTCGCAGAGTACATGGGGAGAGCGGGTCTTCACTTCCCTTCGAGCGTAATTTAAGCCTGTACTGATCGTCTTACAAATAGGACTGCATGATTAATCAAAATAAAACCAAGAACTGCAATTTCAGTATGATTATCAAATTGCTCAGGATGTGATTTAATTAAAGAAATATAAGCAAATCGTGTTTCAGAGTAATGTGTGGCACTATGTTCTTTTACACACAAGCAGCTCATGATGCGGTGTTTTCAGTGTCTTACACCGTGTCCTAACTACACACGACACGATGCCGTGACGTGATAAAAGTTATCTTTTCCATGTTAATCGGAGTTTTTGTCCTAACTAGCACAACAACAACATACAAACTATATGACAGTAGATAATCTCAGGGGATTATGTGCTTTATTCAAAGCTAAACGTGTCTAATATGAGTTTAAATATAATTTTGCATGACCTTATAGGCATACTGAAAGCAACAACAGCTTGTTTACCTCAGATCTTGAAAATAAATGAAAGCAAAGATGTCCGTTAAAACTGTGAACTCACTGCGAACCAATGAGTGTATTCCATAACAGAGATGTTATCAGTCACTCAGTATGTACATTTAATAATGTTAAAAAGCTTTAATATTTCTTACGCTTTAATACGATTATAAACGTATCCATTTCATTGCGAGTGCAGTGTGCTTCCAGAGAGAGCCCGCTCACACACGCTTCTGATTGGCTGTGATATTTGATTGATTCTGTCGTGCCACGTCTGATGTGGAGACCCAAATTGCTTGTCACTGGAATCTTGTTGCATCACGTGTAGTTAGGACACAGTGTTAGAGTGGCTCAGTTCACAGTAAATGCCACACAAATCATCTCTGCATCTACTCTTAGTTTGGGTTTTTATAATTTGGGTAGGGCTGGGCGATATATCTCATGCGATATGCGTGCGCATTTCATCAGTAAAGCCGGTTCCTTGATTAGCGGTAAATCTCCATCAACTGTTTTCAACTGGAGCGGTATTTAATACACAGAGCCGTAGTTCACTGACAAGCTACGCAATATCGCGTTCATTATC
>JAFVLL020032525.1:43971-101138 GCA_021397915.2 Tor tambroides | reverse complement strand
ATAATTTTTGGTTTGACTGTATGTATGTATGTATATATATATATATATATATATATAATATAATATACATACATACATACATACAGTCAAACCAAAAATTATTCAGACACCAGATCAGATATCATTTCATTTTAAGTATTTCCTTACTATTTTTTTAGTTATACCTAAAAATTCTTCATACACTGGACTACCAGTAAAATTTATAGAATTTTGGGACCAAAAATTTGATTTGACACTTTGACCTGACCATGTTTTTCTACATACCTTTCTATCAAAAGTTATTTGACATTATCAAGATGAATTTGTTCTGACACAGTTTAACTCTTGAGTTCTTGTCATATTTTATTACCATTTTCTAAATTATACAGAAAATAAACTGTGATAATGTGAGAAATGTTTAAGGTGTCTGAATAAATTTTGGTTTGACTGTATATATATATATATATATATATAATTCAACTATACACATAAAGGCACTGATTCAAATTAGAACTGCATAAAGAACACAATAGGAGCTACTTTGCATGAACTGGATTATGGGAGTTTATTTTGCAGTTGTGGGCAGGAACGGATGGATTGAAACTGTTTGCGGCTTATGCCCAAAGACCAAAGCTCTCATCAATGTGCTCTTCCATCCATGGAGAAAACGTTTGATCAGCTATTCAACTTGTTCACATAATCCATATCCCCAGTGGTCGAGCATGTGCTGTGAATACTTAAACACTGTATTCAAAACACTCAAATATCCTTTCTTTTCCAATTTCTGCACTGTCACGCCCAACTTCTTTCGCATCAGTTAACTCCCTACAGGCAAAACACTGCATTTGATTTCCTTTGAAACGCACACAAAGAAGTGCTGTGTCTTGTTTTATGTGAATAGCAGTCCGGTTTCTGCTTATAAAGGGCATTACAGACTTGTAGAAGTTGTTCGAAAAGGGGGGTTTTGCAATGATGCCATGAAAGAATCATTCAAAAGAATTGTTTTAGTGAACAGTTCAATTTTTTTCTTAGTGTGAAGAACATTTTAATCATCTAAAGAACAATCTACTATAAGGACCCTTTGTGCAATGGAAACGTTCGCGAATTAGTTTATTTATATATCTTTGTTCTAATTGCTCAAGTGGAAAGCCTTCAAAAATAGCTAAGGATATTTTACTGTAACATTTTTAATGTCTTGACATTAAAAACCTGACATTTAAATGTTCATAATGGGTTAAGAATGATTCACTTCAAGCGCACTGAAAGCTACATCCGTTAGGACATAATTAAGAGATCATTCCATTACAGAATCACAAAACGTCACAGATGATTTTATAATAACTTGGGCACTTTGATCCAATTCTTTAATAAGCAATGATTTAATAGAGGAAAGCAGAGCTCAGATTTCTTAAGTGGTGCAAAGTTGCTTGCACACTGAGTCTCATGGTCATGGTTTTAGATCCTGTCGGTGACGCCAAGTTTCTGTTCAGAGGCAGCATGACTTCACAGCGCTGCCATCAGGCTCTGGCACCTGAAAGGATTTTCCTCCTCCATGCTGAGACACCTCTCCTGATTGCATAACAATATGGAGCCAGTGGCCACTCCATCAAGAGTGCTGGGCCATAAACAATAACAGCATGGCGCATAAATAAAAAGTTGTAATTACCTTTTTATCCCATGGCGGAAACAAGCTTCCATATGAGTGAGTAAATTACAACATTTACTCATTTTTTTGGAGCACAATGCCAATTATTATGTTCTGCCCTGCTGATTGATTGGAACACAAAAGGAAATTGTATTGCCATCAGTAACCCTGAAATTCTTTAAGTCTGCGGCCTGAGCCATATGTAAGCGTTGCTTGCCTTTCTTTGAGGCACTAATATGTACACTGACATTTGATAAGGCTCATTTCACTTTGATTTTATTCATATCTTGAGGCTCGTAATCAGGGAAAGAATGTACACGTCGCAATAAATATTCAATAAACACATACCACTGGACGCACATTACACATCCTCATGACAGGATTGTTAACACCTCTCCACCACAGCCTGCACTCTATTTGAGAGACTGTTATAAAACTGATTACTTCTAATGGTAACAGAGATGGAAGAAAGGTTTTCAGACCTGATCTAAAGACCAGAGTGGGAGACCACTAAGAAAGATGGGATTTTCTAATCCCATTTGCTGTAGAGCTGCTTAGAGGAGGGCCTGTTTTCATGGCTCTCAGTTCACCCTCTAGTGGCTCTGAGCTGTTAGAAAAACACATTAGCACTTTAACTGGCTGGTCATCCAATACGTGAACACGCATTCTGAGCCTGTATTTGTGAGTTTCATAACAAGAACGTGAATTATGCAGATATCATGTAGGCTGAATCGTGTGTACTGGAATATGTCACGACTTTGATTTAAAAGAGAAAAATCAAAGACACTGCATTTCTGCTAGGAGATTCTAGTTATCTTCTGTGATTAATACTAAAGTACTTGCTATTATAAAAGTGAATATGAAAATTATTCTTACTGACTCCGGCTAGGCTTGAATGATGCTTTAAAGCGAGAGCAGTGAAACACTGCCATCTGGTGTTGAAACATCATGAATGTGAATTGCAGTTAGTTTAACTACTCAGGAAATACTATTTTAAACTGAGTCCTCACAGCCTTTTGGTTCTCTAGTCAAGTACACAACATTCAGAAAGCTGTAAGATTTTTTAAATGTTTTTGAAAGAAGTCTCTTATGCTCACCAAGGCTGCATTAAAAAGAGTTAAAACAGCAATAGGGTGAAGTATTACAATTTAAAATAAGTGTTTTCTATTTGAATATATTTTGAAATGTAATTGATTCCTGTGATGTAAACTGAATTTTCAGCAGCCACTACTTCAGTCCTCAGTGTCACACGATCCTTCAGAAATCATTCTAATATGCTGATTTGCTGCTCAAGAAACATTTCTTATAATTATGAATGTTGAAAACAATTGTGTGGCTTAATATTTTTTTGGAAACATATTTTTCAGTATTCTCTGATAAATAGAATGTTCAAAAGAACAGCATTCTTTTGAAAATAATTTGAAGGTCTTTACTGATCAATTTAGCACATCCTTGCTAAATAAAAGTATTAATTTCTTTAAAAAACAAATAAATATTATCTTACTGACTAATTCTTGAACCATAGTTGTCTTTTGGTTAATGGATATTAAAGGTGTAAACACCCACACTTTCCTAACCTTAACTGAAATATTACTGTAGGACTTCAAATTAGTGACAATTTTTTTTTTCTATCTTGGAGAACATTAGTCAAAAATCAAAATCAAAAATATAATCAAAATGTCAATTTTATTTCAGATTTTAAAGTTGTATTGATGAGTATCGAATGTGTTAGAAACAAAGAGGCATAAAGACATGAAGAACACACATCACATAATAACAAAAATAAAAGCTGATATCACCACCGTCAGCCAAACCACAGATTTGGGAAAAAATAGATAAGAAAAAAAAAAAAAAAAAAAGGTTACATCACATTATGGTATTTTTATAAACTGTCTTTTCTCATCATTATCTTATTACAAAATACAAAAGCACAACCAACCCACACTTTACTCATTCAATATTGACTACACTTTAGCCAATAGGATTTCACTTTAACTCACAACCAATGCATCAGCCCTTTGGTTAACATGATTATGGTTATTCATTTGAAAGCAAAACTGCAAGTGATTTATTTTTTCATGAATTTTCGTAAGGCTGCTTGGTTTTTATTCATCTGTGCTTCTGTCGACAGTACAGACAATTTGTTTAGAATAAAGGTCTGCTTTCTTTAAATTGCAGTAACTTGGAGGGAATGATTATGTAAATACACCCAAGTATTAACATCAAGTCCTTAAATAAATGTAAACATGTACATCTTTTGAGGTCAGAATATTGACCCGTTTCACTTAAAACCATTACTGTAGCATTGTTCTGATATTTTTTGGAGTGGACTCATCATTCAGGTGTTTTGTGGTGAACCTTTGGAGGAAAACAAAAAGATCATATGATTTATGAAACTCATTACACAAGCTACAGCATCTTTTATTTAAGAACAGGAAAGAAAACTTACTTGAGGGCATTAAGGAGACCTTCAACATTATCTGCGGGCTGATCTTTTAAGACTTTAATGCATCCTTTCATCTAGAGAAAGTGTGTATGTCACATTATGGGGAAAAAAGTAATTTCAAAAAAAGTTTTGGCTGATTGAGAAAATGAGAATGTAGCCTTACATCGATTTTTGAGGATTTGTTGAAGGCACCGTTTGGATGCACATGGTCGTAGAGGATAATAACCCCCACCATCACCCTCATACAAAACAAAAGTGTGTCTTCACTGTTGAATCGACTTGTGTATTCTCTGTTAACAGAGGAAAAAGACTGAACATAATGCCACAATGAAACACTTCAAAAAAAGCATACTTGACCGTTACACAATCAGTGTAAAAATGTCTCCAGAAAGTCAAAACCATTTTGAAATTTCAGTTAGTTTAGCCCCCATGAGGAAGACCCATGTCCCATAGGAAACCATTATGCTGCAAAGACTCACA
The DNA here is from genome assembly GCA_021397915.2 of Tor tambroides. NCBI lineage: Eukaryota > Metazoa > Chordata > Actinopteri > Cypriniformes > Cyprinidae > Tor > Tor tambroides. Next base: position 96,588 of record JAFVLL020032525.1, on the reverse strand, counting down.
CTAGTGGTTTCCTTCAGCGGATAGACTGACGTTATCAGCAAGTTATTACTCAACACAAGAATGCCCAAATAGCAATGTCTAGCCGTTGAAATATTAGAGCAACATTTCAGAATAAATTTCCCATGATTGTTTTTGAGGCGTCTGTTAAGGCATATATGAAATGATATGTGAATTAAAGCAGCAATAGGAAACAGCCCAAGTACTTACGGTGTCTCCAGCATGACCTTGCATACACTTGCCATAGTGCTCAGGCAGTCTGTGGTATTCTCAAGAGGTAATGTCTTATTCTATAGAGAAAGAATTAAAGGAATAAATCACCTGAAAATTAGAATGTATATACACTAGATTTATTATACACTATCATTTGAAAGTTTGGGATTGGTAAGCTTGTGTTAATGTTATGCTCATTAAGGCTGCATTTATTTGTTCTAAAACACAGTAAAACATTAATACTGTGAAATACAATTTATAATAACGGTCTTTTAATTTCTAGTCTTTACTGTCACTTCTGATCATCAATTTAGTGCATCTGTGCTGAATAAAAGTATTAAATTCTTTCCAAAAAAATCGTACTATCCCCAAACTAGAAGAAACAAGCGCTACCTCTGTCACAAAGTTTGTCGTTGCTGTGCTCAGAGTCTTCAGCATAGGCGTGGCTTCAGCATAGAACAGAGACATTCTATTTGCCATTTCATTATTGACCTCATTTTCAATATCAAGCTTGATAGAGGAAAACACACAGACACACATGAATATAGAAATTAACACAACAGTGTGTACAATATTCTTTTCTCTCAGATTCCTACACTTACATTCATGTTGTTTAATCTGTTTCGACTGATTGTTCTTCTGTAGTAGCTGAAGTCATTCTGGATAGCTGGAATCCTCATCTAAATAAACAAATAAAATTTAACAAGGAATTTACCAGAACAGTCGCAATCAATACATTTCCTTTTATTTTTTAAATTCCCCTAATATGAAAATTGGTGTGTGACAAAAGCAGTGAAGCAGCTGGCACCTTAAGCTCATCAAAGCGGAGAGTGAAATGCAGGATTTCAGCGAACTGTTTAGCGAGGGCCTGCTCCTTCTCCAGGTGCTGAGTGGGAGTGTATGGCGGACACGTCAGAGACTCCAAAAGGCTCTGCAGTGCTTCCTCTGCATGGAAGAGAGGACAAAAGCAGACCAGAAACAGAGCTTACATTACGTTTTTACTGATTAAGGAGAAAATATGTGGATATAGGTAATTATATATGAATAGTGTACCTAGTTTCAATGAAAAAGCATAGAACTTCTTTAGGCGGATGACAAGGGGACACACAGAGTTCCACGCCCTCTCCTGAAGGAGCATGTCATTAGGATTCTGTATTGCCTAAAATGTCAAACAAGTCACATGATTTAATCTGGCATGAGCAACATAATCCACAGATTGTCACTAAATAAAACGGATTGACCCACAAAGCCAAAGCAGAACTATTAATCAGACGTACATCTCGTATTTCCTGGCCCGCCCCTTTGTAGGCTTGCAGGCCGGACAGGATGCTCTCTGACTCCTGGAGAACAGCATTCACCTGGTTCCACACCTCTCTCTCACAGTCTGTCGGTTGTGCATCTGACACAAATAAACTACATTACGCACTGCCAAGCACTAGTTATTACATGCAATGCATTTCACAGCAACAGATACAATATCAAACCAAGTGTCAACTGCAAACCAAAGAACAGAGCTATAGAGCTCTGATCTTTACTTCCATTTTTCCAAATAACGACAATCTAATTTTTAGTAGTGAAGTAAAATGCATGTATGAAGTCATTATTTTATTTGGTTACTCTCCAGTTCACCACCCAACCCAATTTGACAACCAAAAAAAGTGGCCAAACACTTCCATTTTGATCAGCACATCAATTGATTTTGAGCTTAAAACCACATGAACAACATTCTTCTGGTTAAAAGTTTTGCTTAAAAGTGTGTTAATTTGATTTTCTTTAAAATACAAGCCACTTGATTTGATATTTTGTTATCTAATGTAATATAATGACTTTCATACATTAAACTGAAGCTTAAGCACCCAAATATTTTTAAGAGCAATGTATAATCACAACAAACAAACAAACAAACAAACAAACAAGGTGATATTTTCATATGAAAAAAACATTTTCTTCCTTTAAACCAGAGGTTCCCCAATATTTCAACATTTCATAGAGATGCTCATTTCAATAGGTTTATTGGTTATGAAAAAAAGCAGCAGGAAATGTTGAACATTTTGGGTAAAGCTCTTTTTAAAGTTTCTAGACAGAAAAACAAAGTCCACTGTTTAGTGTAATATAACAGGTTTTGAGTATAAGGTCACATGGGATTTCAAAGTTTAGGATTCAGGATTGAAAGAGCCGAGATTTCAGAATGAGACAAACAGAGATTAGAAAAACATCATAGAACAAGCAGAAGCTGCAAAGAATAAGGAGATCATTTTCAGAGAAAGTGTCATGCTACATAGACATAGATAGCCATACTGGATATGTGGTTAGTTACAAATACTGATTGGCAAGTCATGCACATTTGCCAACAACAAATCAGATTCAGTTTTTTAGATGTTCAAGAAAAGATTTAAATATATTTGTATTTGCAATTTGAGTTCTTAGAATTAAAGATGGCATGTAAAAAGGATAAAATATCCTAACTACTTGCCCGATCAAACTCATTTGCACAAAGCATTTGCATATGCAAAAGTATTGTGAAACTCTGTTTTGCTGTTGCGTTGTGACGAGTAGATTTGCAAGGACAATTCTGACAATGGTACTTGCAAAATGTTAGTACTAGGAAAAAGTGACAGACACTAGGCCAGGCAAAAGCTCTGCTCACTTTCAAAGTCAAGGAAAAAGTTTGGCCCCTGATCAAGCTCTGTGCAAGTGAGCACTTTTAACAGATTCCCCATTTGGTTTCTGAAACAGAAAAGCAAGAAGAGAGAGAGGAAAAAGGTAGAAAGACAGAAAAGATAAAGGTGTTGAACGTCAAAGACAATAAAATCACAGGATGTCACTGAGCGATAAAGAGTGATTCTGCAAAGTCTCATGCTCCTACCCACAGAATTCCCTCAACTTCTCATGGTGAACATGGAAATCATTCAAAATTGAATCTGAATTGTATTTGCTTTTCCTTTTTACTTGAAGAAACAACAATTCTCTTCTAGTTAATTCACAAGACACACTTTAGACAAAGCATCAGCTCTGGACAGCAGGAAGCATAAACTTTCACCACAAGAAAGCAACAAGGGAAAACTGTCTTATAAGAGCTTTGAGACTGTCAGTCCAGCTCCTCCTGCCACTGCTGGGGAAAAAACAGCTGGTTATACAGTCTTGCCAACCCTAGACTCCACCTCTTCTCAAAACTTACTTTCAAAGTCCAGGAAAAAATGTGGATAGTTCTCTATTTCCCTTGTAAGGACTTTTAGAAGATTACCCATTCCAGCGAAACCTAATCAAGATATAATGATAAAAAACAATTGCATGAAATAAAACTCAGAAACCTAAAAATCGCCAATAAACAGTGACTTCATTACGAATATAGCAAAAAAGCAATTAGAACTGCAATATACTACTTGTTTAACAATAACATGTTCTAGAGAATCTAAGCAGTCTAAATTGGCACATAACTAGCAGATAAAAAGTATATGCTGGTACTCTGAACTACTCTGAATACAGGAAAACATAGCACACAAGAGATACTGGTTTTCTTCTTTGTAGGTCAGTTTTACTTAGCCATTCTCATATGTACTTAAGAGACTGTTCACTCACAGCCAGAGGATAAAACAGCTGAAGTACTCTGATATGCTCTCATTTCAAATGAGGTTATAACAGCTGTTTTAAAACACTTTACTCAGTATAGTTACTGATATTTTTATTCTACCAACCAGCTATGCCAAATAATCACTTCAAGTAATAACTGCACTCTATCATGGTAATGTATCAGGAACTGATTGAATTGTTGGATCACTGAGTGTGTTTACATGCACATTCCTAAACAGATTAAACAGATTATTATTTTTAATACGCTGACAATGCCTTTTTCGGTGTAAGTTCATAAACAGCTTAAGTATAAACTGATCAACACAGCTAGATTTTTGTCCATTACTCCGATTTTGTCTAGCATGTAAACACCTGTGTAATATATGAGAGGAATCACATCTAAACACAGCAAATGTTTCACGGCAGGGGAGGAGGAATTATATTGCAAGCTCTGACTCTTTCTTGACCCAAGAAATTGAATAAAAAATATGTTCTCATCTCGTGCAGCCATAGGACAAGTGGTACAGTCTTATAAACTTCAAATATGAGAAGAAAATGAGTCTGTGCAAATCTCCCCTGACATTTTGGAATACTCTGAGGTTTTTAATGCTTTACTTAACAGTATGTATTTATTTAACATCACATAACAAATGGAATACGCTGTGTAGAATCCATGGATGTTTACATTTTGATGTAATCACCACCAGGAAATAAACAGATTTTTAACAAAGTCTTGCAAACACAGTTTACTTGCATTGCCGGGTTATTGATTTGCATGTAAACTGGTAAAACGGGTTATTTAAACTGATTTTTGGTAGTTATGTGTGGATGTAAATGTGCCCATTGTTGTTTGCTAATTGAAATATGGCAGATTATTTTATCATGTATTATTCATGTGGCAGGTTATTTTATTTTGTTAAAAATAATAATGTGCATGGATATATTACTTATAATAAACAATGCATATTCCACACAAAAATGGTCAAATATTGATTTCAACATGACTTTAAAGGTGCCATAGAATGGAAAACTGTATTTACCTTGGCATAGTTGAATAATAACAGTTCTGTACATGGAAATGACATAGAGTGAGCCTCAAACACCATTATTTCCTCCACCTTATGTAAATCTCGTGAATAAAAAAAGACCACTGAAAAATAGGCGAATCAGAACATAACACCGACTGTTACGTAACAGTCGGGGTCACTAATAGTTACGCCCCCAACATTTGCATATACCCGCCCATGCTCTAGGCTAGCCATAGAATAAACAGAGTACATCGCGAATCTCGAAAGTGAAAGTAAAACACGATCGTGCATTTGAAAACAGTTTCAATGCCCAGCATATTAATAGCGGCTCCCTGATGCCCGCATTTTATTTACTGTATAATTACCCAACAATATAACTGTACGAGAAAGTATTGAAATATATATTTTCCCTGTGTTTCCTTCCTGTGAGCTACTGAAATGAGCCGCACTGTGAAACAGCCAATCAGAGCACAGCTCAACATTATTATTCATGACCCTTCCACATAAGCCAATAACAGACCGTTTCATTCTGGGGAGAAATCCTAGGGTTGTAAATGGACATGTAAAACTGTTTCTGGATAATTTTTGCCCTTACCTATGCCACATACCTTCTATGTAGATATCAGAGAACAATTTAAAATATTGTATCAATGCATTCTATGGCACCTTTAAAATGCATGCAGTGCATGTGACTCTTCACTGCTCCAGCAGAGGGAGCAAGTGGACACTATTATAATAGCATCATCACCATCATCCAGCATTAGCTTCTAACAGCAGATGTACAGAAGTGGTAACAATCTTGGCTCTTTCATGAATCTCAGCTAGAATATATTCATTTAATTGGTGGTTGAGTGTGTAGCACATTTAATAAGTCACCAAAAAAAAAAGCAAACAGAATAAAAACAGCAACCTCAAGGTAACATCCACAAGTCAGTTTGATCCTCCAGACGCTCTTATGTGCAAGAGGATGTGAAGACAATACCGTTTCTGCTGTATGTGGTTAACCGCCACACATGAGTGCAGGCGATTCAAACGAGCTTCCTGTCAAACATAAAGTGCTCCAAACATCGGAGCAACAGCATTTGCAAAAGCATGAGAAACTGTCACTCTGGTGGCTGTGAAACAAAGCGGGCACAGAACATTTAACCCATTTCTATGCCGTGTCTGTGTGAGCATGCATGTGTGTGTCCTTCACTATGAACTATTCATTATACAGAGTGAATCATCACAGCACGACATGCACAAATCCAGCACACTGCCCACATACTACATATAAAAAACCCATTACAAATGCATCTGAAAACACATGCGCGCACACAGGCCTTGACCTGCATTGGTAATGGGGTGACCTTATGGTATAAAAATGCTGGAGGGGCCTGTTTGTGCAGTGTAATGAAAACCTTGTTCCTTGACAAAGCCTTCACAAGTGCTTTTACACGCTTTAGAGAGCTAGTATGAAAAAAGGTGAGTGCGATGAGGGGCGCGAGTGGATGTTTTAAACCGGAGTAACCAGGAAAGTTGGTGAGGGATTGTCACACAAACCAACTTCCTGTTTAAAGAAACTAGAGTAAGATCAAACAGACTCATTTTAATAATTGGTGCAGGGATTTGTTTTTTTTTTATTATTATGATATTAGTACTAGCTGGAGCCCACTGATATCCACTGTATGGACAAAACATTTTTCAAAAGGTTTTATGTTTTGCAAAACAGAGAAACTAATAAAGGTTTGGAATAACAAGTTGAGCAAATGTTTATTTTTGGGTGAACTATCCCTTTAAGTTCAGCCCTGCACTGGATGTATATTACCGTTAAGACCCCCATGGCTTCTGGAATTAGATAAAATCAGAAGTTTCTGTGCTTCGCAATTAAACTATGTATGCTGCAATTAAAGGCCATGCGAGCCAAACAATAATCCACTGTATCCGTGGCTGAAAAGACCTCTGTTAGCCTCTGCCTGCTGAGCAGCTCATAAACAGAGCAGTAAATGAACTTTTGCATCTCGGCTGGGCTTAAACAGAGATTTTTCTTGCTCAGGTCTTGCATACAGCCACAATATTTACAACTTCACAAATTACTGGTTTATTCACTTCCTAATGGGGTTCCCACAATGACCGTGTTTGTGTTTATCAAATCCTCGTTACGAGAGGCACCGGCCTACACTACAAAACTTCCTGCTTTGTGGAGGCTAAACACCACAGCTCTCATTCAGAGTTTACAGCAGTTGTGTTTATTGTAATACTGCCTGGCTGTGTTTCTAAGCTCATTTGCTTACACAAAAAGGAAAAGCTACATACTGTGGCAAGAGAAGCGGAGTTAATTGATCCTACGCTCACATAGCAAAAAAAAAAAAGCCTAATTGAAGTGAGTGATGTAACTGTAAATCTGATATTGCCATAATCAACAGGATGCCTCAGTGTTACCTTTTCTGGAAGAGAACGTATGCTTCCTTTCAGATCATCCACTTGTCTTGATTCTGAAAAATAGAACAGAGCAGCAAATCAGTCAAGTTGTGTTGAATGAGAAAATTAAACTAATCGAATGGCATGAAATGTAAACAAATTCAAAATGTGTTTCTTACACTGCAAGTAAGCTGCACCAAAGATCATTCTCATTATGAAGGTGTTTATACTGGGATTTAGTATTGCTGCACCACTTCTTTTGCACCATTATTTAACACAGCAGGAATAAATACTACAAATATGCTCTCAAAGCTACACTACAGTACTACAGCCAAATTTAACATACTGTAAATAGATACAGGGCATAATACATGCATATATTATCTCCATATTGTGAAGCAGTTAGTGTCATTTCTTTATTTTGACAACATTAAACATTATAAAATATATTATATCAAATATATATTATAAAAGCAATTATAACATTTCATATTGTTTAATATGTGACCAGAATAAAAAAAAACAAAAATGTCTATTTTCTGTATGCCTGTAAAATAATTTTTTAAAATGTGCACTTTACAGGTGTAATTATAAAAGTAGATAACATATTATTTCTAATAATAATAATAATAATAATAATAATAATAATAGTAAATTTTTCAGTTGTTTACCTTTTATACTTAAGATTATATTTATGTATATAATCTTGCTTACTTCATATTTATCCCTGTGATTTTTTAATACAAATACATAAGATGACCACAACTGGCTATACTTAAACTAACTGTTAAGTAACCAATTTCGTAAATAATTTGTTTAAAAAAAAAAAAAAAAAAAAAAAAAAAAAAACACACAATAGAAACAATATAAAAAGCATGACTGTATCAGGTTTTTGTGGAAACATGTCACTTCAATGAAAATTGCAATGTGAGCTATATACTTTCAAAAGGTAATATTTTGTCTTTATGCCACTACTTTACTAATGATTACACACATACAAACATACAAACAATGATATAGGAATCAGTCTATTCAATGTATTTCATCATGGATAGCTCACTATCAGATTTAAAATGCACTTCACAGCTGTTTCATGTTAACTGGGGTATTAAATATCTAGAGACATTCCAGCCAAATGCAACTAATGGCAACCCAAAAACACTCCAGAGGGCAGGAACCAGAAGAGATGTTTTTTCTAAAGAGGCTCACATGCGCATGACAGCAATACATACTGTTTCTACAGCACTTTTCTGCATAGTATGGCCTTCATTGGATAATAAGTCTTCTAACACATCACAGACAAGTGCTTACGTCTTTAACCATACGGAAAAGGAAAAACACTCAAAAACAAACACTAGGCATTCATGCAAAGAATGATCATGACGAAAGCAAAAAACTTGTCACACAAGTTGTGAAACACCCTTAAGCTGCCAAATTAACGATCCATTTGTCAAGGAAAAAGGAAGCTGCCTTCATGATAAAGTCATCCACAAAGCAGCTCTCTCTAGAGCTGCGCTGACAAAAGACGGGCTGATATCAACATGTGTTGACCTTTTTTCCCTGAGAGGCTTGAAATGAGCTATCCCCCCTTTTCAGCACACAGTGATACTCACGGTCCCCCTCCCACCAGACGGCGTTTCCTTCTAAATTTCCTTCTGAAGATTAAGATCAGCGATCTCAATTAATACATTGGCCTCTCTTCTGCCCTCACGCATCGCAACAGGGTTAATAAAGCCTTCTAACAGACAGAGAGAGAGATAAAGAACTGCCTCCCTCTGGCTCGACTCCCATCTGTCAGTGTGCATAGTGCTCACACTCCCCTTCCCCCCCTCAAACCTGAGGACAGGGCATGAACAGACCCCACAGGGACTCTGCCATGGAGTCACACGCCCTTATATAGGCATACGGCTGCTCGACGCGTGAGCCGGATGAGTGGTCTTCCCTTCCCTCCTGTCTCTGCACCTTTCCCTCACTAAAGAAGTCATCACTGTACGCCTGTCTTCTCCACGCTCTGCAAAACCAGTGGAATTTCTGAATGAAAATCAGCATGTTAGATACATTCTACAGTGCTTTCGAATCAATTGCAGATCGGCACCAAGAAGTGCACAGAATCTTGGTAGGATCTTCTTTAGCATGTGATGATCCTTGCCAAAATAGCATGAAGATATTTTATCTGTGGTATTTCCCTCTCAGCAGGTCCAGGTATTGGAATCAGGGAAAGAGAATTCCCAGAGAATAAACATGTTTTTCAGAACTCGCAGTGGAATTTTCCAGTGACCCCAATAACACAAGCTGCTCTATGCTGAATAGCAGTTATCATTTGAGATTAAACTGAAAGGATGAAGCAGGCAGAGAGCCGACTCTCAGACTATCTGCGTTAAAATGGAATATTTCCGCTCAGTTGATGAAATATGAGAATCTCTGCAACATGCAAAATCCAAAGACTGTGGAAACTGAAGTAACAAGCATTGATAAAACATTTTCCAAAAAAGGTGGGCTGCTACACACATGCATGCATGCATGCATGCATCTGCCAGGATGACAACAATTTCCATGACAACTCGGGGGTTATTGCACAGCGAAGCACATTTGAGTAACAGCTTTCCTCTGAGGCAAAGGCGGTATGGATGCTGAACACTACGTCCTGACCTAGAATCAAGGAGGGAGTGAAGTCTGCAGAGAAGTCGCGTCATTTTTGGCTGAACCTAGCATGAAAGGTTTTAAGATGATCAAAACTAGATCACATTTTTGGATAAGTACATCATAAATTACATCACATGCTTGGCATTAGTTTTTAGAAAGCAAAAGTTTCCCCATGTACACAGGAAAAGGAGTTTAAAGACTACGAAATCAAAACTACAGTTTGTGGTTTTTCATCTGCGTCTATTAAGTTTTTTTATGTAGTACTGTAATCTTATTTAGCTGATATAGGCCTACACATCTTTAATCTTCAGGAAAAAAGGGTCAAAAATAGTGATGACTCATTTCAGACAATAATAGCAAGTAGCAAGTCACGTTTATCCCAGTGTTGTTACTGTTTCAAAGCTCTAAAATATTAATAAATACCTTATTAGTATAAAAAAAACGATACTAAAATAACACTGGTTCATCATCGTTTCAAAAGCAAAATAGACACTAGAGATGTATAAGGAAAGCACACATTTTCAAAAGACCTTTAAAATGAGCCAGGTCAGTTCTTATTTTTGTCTTAAACAAGAGAGCTCAAATACAAACTCCAAATTACTCAATATCAAGTAGTCTGAGGAGGAGCTGAGCCCATTTTTTTAAAAGCATTAGACTCTGACCAGCTGCTAACCTCCAGGACAAAACTGTCTGACTGCGAGAGGCAGATGGGCTCTTCAAACGACCAAGGCAAAATGACCGACAGCATGAAATATTCAAGCAAACAACTCCCAGTTCCCATTCTCACTTAGCTGGCACACACAGCAGTCTAACTACAAGTATACAAGTGTGATTAGTTTAATAGTGTCACAGCAATCATACCAGTGCAAAAACAAAACATGACTGTTGTCAAACTGTGGCTTCTGGCTAAAAGATGGATTACTTGACTCGATCATTACACTTTAGTTTAGCAGCACAGTCAGAAGCAATTGTGGTGAAACAGATGGTGATCTTTCCCAAAAACAATGTCCACATCATTGAAACTGTAGCACCTCTAGGCAATGACATGCCTTTTAGATGATGACATCACCATGGGTCTAAAAGATCTGCTTGTAATCATGAAGCAAGATTCATTTACTTCTATATATTTGGGGATATGGTTCACTTGATTTAAGAGTGGAAAAAGCAAACGTAAACCTGCTCAGGATTATCATCATACAGTACTATATTAGAGCAGGAAAAGGTGTCTTTCAGGTATCAATTTCAGATATCCATTCTGCACATCATTAAAGCCATGGCAAAGTGTTTTAAGCCAGACATAAAGGCAACACATCAACCATTCAAGATGCTCTTAAAAGCCACTCCCCACAGTTCATCATCCAGAGGTTAAGATGCATGAAGAGGCAACGAAGTGTAAAACTTCAATACCACCATGGAAAACATATGGAGATGGACAAAAAAGCTGAAGGAAACTCAAAGGCATCAGTACAGCAAGTGCAAATATTAACTAAGTCTAATTCTTGTTGTATATGTGACCGGTTTCCTCTGTTGCAGTAGTAACATGCCAATGATAACATTCTCAAATGAGCAGCAGGAGACTTTTTTTTTCTTATTGTAAGCAGTAGCAAAAATAGACGGGATGGCTAATCTTACAAGAATGTGATGGGATTTGAAGTATGACTGAGGGGGTTCCTGTAATCCTGTTTCTTTTGAGAGCACCGTAATATCACAAGAGGCTCACATAAAACAAACTCAAAATGAACACAAAACCTGCCCACCCTTACATAGATTCAAAAAGCTGCATTTGCTAGATAGTTTACGATGGTGTCAAAGGAAAATTCACAAACAGACACTTTGAGGAGCTTATTAATGGCTCTTTATTAGCTCATTATTTTGTTTTAACCTACAAATTTTCTGAATGTTAACCATTTTCAACACTTAATATACAAGTACTTAATATCTGTTTTTAACAAGACTGAAAATGTTGAAATCTCAAGATAATCTTAAACTAAAAAATTCATTTCTAAAGTATTTAGATACATTACTACATGGCTACTTAAAACAGAAACCTTTATACAAAGTGAATTGTGCTGTGATAAATTTCTGCCCACCCCAATTACCACTGTAATGCTAATCCTTTTAGCAAACCAAAACACTGACGCAAGGTTTAGTGGTTTGGTGTTACATTTGTACACACCAACATTCAAAGCCCATAAATCACACTTTACATTTATACCGTTTTTTTGTGGCAATCAAAACAAGTTGCTTCTCTTTGTTTTATTTTATTGGTAGAAACAGCTACCAAACAGCAACATGATGCTGATTTATGATAGAGTTGGTACATTAAGACATAAAACTGATCCAGAGTCTAAATATTCAATAGTATTCAATATGTCAGCTTCACATGCACGCACGCACACACAGACTAGTGTAATACCAGGTGAGAAAGAGAGTGTCCTCTGCAATAACAGCCATGAAGAAAAGTAGGAAAGTGACCTCACTGTACATTGTGTGGGAGTTCATGAGCTTTGAGAAACACCGGAGCAGTGCAGAAAACACAGTGATAGGACACCACACAGAAAGTCTAGCCTAACCAATAACAGTGTAGTAAAAACAGCCATTTCTTGTCTGTCTCCACAACAAGTCCATTTGCTGCAAGTAACTCATTACTAGTGGTTTCTCTCCATTGTGCTGTTGCTGAGATAGCAATGACAATGGAGAAATATCACAGTATTTACTGACCTCACAAGGGGTATCTAAATATAGCCAAAGAAAAATATCAGATACTGTAACAGTTACACTGTGACTCAGCAAAATACTCCCCATATCAATTCATTACTTTACCAACTTGCTTGCTCAGTTTCTGAAATAAAAAGATTACGCTTATGAGTAAATAATTCAATAAAACAAAAGTAAGGCTGTGCAATTAATGACACTGAGATATGGACTAGTGTCTGAAATTTTATTAAAGCATAAAAAGATATTAAATATTTAAATATTATATTTAAATATTAAGTCTGCATGTTTTTCAAACCTCTGTGTGAATGAGCAGTAACATATATACACCAAACTCAGGTCTTGACAACTACTTTTCAAAAGTTAGGCTACTAAAAGTTTATTTATTAAGGAATATCACAATTTTTCTTCCATAATTTAAATTTTAACAATAAAACTCTGTTGTACAACATTTTGCATGGCAAAAAATAAAAGGAACCATTACATTTTCATTTGATTACATTTTAAAAGGAGCATTTAATTGTTAATATTGTATGCCTTTATTTGATTACCACCATTTTGATAATAAATTTGTATTAAATCTTATGGCCCCCCTGTAATATAAAAATTCTAATAAAATACTAAATTGTTAAAGTTTTATGATTTTAATTGATTAGACTTGCTTTTTGATTATTACAATTTAATTAAACCATTAAAATAGAATTCAGAAAAATTTTAAATGGAAAACAAAGATTTCTTGGGGGGGAATTATAGGGCTTTATGTTACTCGTTAACATGGATGCTATGTCTTTAACTTTACCAGCCATGTCTATTTTAGGTAATTACACTACTCCCTCATATTGTTTGTCAGAACACCTACACTCCCTGGACTCCTAAATTAAACAGCATATAATTTCACATACTGTTACCAAATTGCATCACATTTAAATGATGCTTTTCAACAAATCTGCTCCGTAACTGTAGTAGAACTTGTAGATACAACTCGATTCTAAAACTTTCTAACTACACAGGGGGGTCTAAAGCACAATAAAATATTTAGTGCCAGCCTAGTGCAGAAAGGTCAGTGAGCCACGCTTAAAACTGCTTCTTAAATGAACACACACCATCAGATGTGATATTCCCCGTCAACAGACTAAAAAGTCCTGTCATAATAAAAGGCTTTGATTTCTTCAACCAAGAGACTTGTAAAGAGCATAAAAGGCTAAAAGGCACAAGGGCTGTTCCACCCTATATAACATAACAGAGACACCACAGGGCGAGACCTCATGGTTTCATCCATTTTTAAAGACCTCTCTGTTTTGACTGTGGAGGACAGCAAACCTAAAATTGGGTTAAGAGAACTGTGCCTCCCTCGGGTTGCAGGAAATGTGACTGAGGCTTGAAGGAGGCTGGTTGATTTTTGCCCCTACATGGGCAATGGTGGGTGGGCAATGTGGCAAGAGGCAGGGCGACATAAACACTGCCACAATAGCTGCCTTGCTTCCTCTGCCGTAACACTGTGCTCAATAGGGTCATGAGGGGTGGAGCAACACTTCCAAAACAACGCATCCCATTCAAACACACATATGAACCTCTGGTCCTAACAGTATGAATGTTTATAGGGTCTGAAGAAATTTAGAACTTTCAGATAATGGCTTCTCTTCACTTAAGTAGGAAAAACTTCATCTAGCCAACGTTCTTGGCATTTTGGATTATAGGGCATAGGAGAAGAGTGTGGAAAACACAAAACAGCCTCAGTGCGTAAAGCGATGGGGGTTTGGTATTCAGAGACAGTCTCCGCAGCTCGTCATAACGTGTGTAGGACTCAGAGGCGTACAATTCTTCTTACAGCCTGCTTATGGTCTGAATAGCACTTCTGTTCTATGATCTCAGCATCTCAAAGGCACTAAAATACAAAGATTCATGTCGCAGAGTACATGAGGAGAGAGGGTCTTCACTGCCCTTCGAGCAAAATTTAAGCCTGTACTGACTGTCTCACAACTAGGAGTGCATGATTAATCAAAATAAAAACAAAAATTGCAATTTCTTTTAGTATGATTATGCTGAGGGTGTGATTTAATTCAAGAAATATATGTGAAGCAAAGTGTGGCACTATGTTTGTCTTTTACGCACAAGCAGCTCATGACGTGGTGTTTTTTCAGTGTCTCAGAGCAGCTCAGTTCAAAGTGAATGCCACACAAAATCATTTCTGCATCTATTCTTAGTTTGGGTTTTCTATATTTAGGATTAATTAATGAAAAGCACTTACAAATCAGCTGTTGTCAACCAAAATTAAAATGGTCTAATGTTTGAAAATGAACAGATTAAGGCAAGCATAAATATTAGTATTATAATTTTACAGTTGTACTGCAAATTAGAATTATTTACAATATTTTTCTCAAACTCTCAATTTTTTATTTTACAGTAAAATACAACAATAGTAATATTTGTAACTCCCAAATTGTGCAGCCCACCTTACAAAGAAAGGCTGTAGGTTTGTGGCACACATGCAGAAACCTTTTGAGCTAATTATGGGCTCATATGTGACTCTATGGTGTGTTGAAAAACTACTAGCTTAAAAAACTAATTATTCACCCTAGTGCACAAGCATTTATTGCAAAAAATTAAAAATAAATGGGCCAAACCTGTTATTAGCTTTGTATCTATTTTGGATTCCTGACTGTCTTTATCAGAGAAAAAAAAAATCTGGGTCATGGAGTCTCCTTGAACAAATTAATTGTTTCTTGGTGTCATAGAAAAGCATTTGGTATTTGGCTAAACTTCCTGTCCAGATAAATAGATAGCAACAAATAAACAGTGAAGCAAGGACCAGGTTACATAAATTTCAACAACTGAGTCCAAATTAAAGACAGAGAAAGGGTGAGAGAGAAAGAATATCTGGGCTATGATACATTTCATTCACAGTGCTTTCACAGACTGTTACCATGGACAAAAACACCATAAATCGAAATTCCAGCAGCTGCTCAATTAAATGAAAAAGTAGCATCACTGAGAAGAGCCAGACAACTCAGACGGCCAAGGTTACAGTCAAGTTCAACTGCCAGCTGAGGAGTCAGGTCTGGTAACACTCCAACTCACAGTACGCAGCTCGACACAGACTTATCACCTACACGATTGCCTGCAGCTAACAAAACCTTGTTTCTGTTCTCAGGCACAACAGTAGGGCTACAAGCTTTCACAAACATCCTACTTAATATATTATGTAAAAATATTACCAGTGGTTTCTGCAATCATTGCATTTCAAATAAGCTACTTCCCCTGTGATTAACCTCAGCACAGATGACTCTCAGACACAGGGAGGAAATAAAAGTGTAAAACTAGCAAGAAGTTTGATGAAAGTGAACAACAGAAAACATCACACCGGTGTTTCACAATATAGTACATTTAAAGGCGTCAATGTTAAGACCCAGGCAAGCAATTTACTTCTGCTTCTCGTCAATATGAATGCATCATGTATACCGAATAGTAACCATAATCTCAGTTAATAAGCATATTATGAGTCTAAGAGTCTATCTGCTCAAGCCAACAAATCCAGTAAGTGAACTGCAGATCCACATGTACAAAAACAATAAGTCAGATGATAACAGAGTCAGGTGGTCTCATCCAAAAATAAGAAGAGATTATATCTTTTATAACACAGTCATTCAGCCAACTTTTAAATACAAACTAAAGAAATGCAATGCAACTAATATATGATTAAACACCAGTGGAGAAATGGAAATCACATTAATTAAAAAAAGAGATCACAATATAAAAGATAGATATTTATTTTTTAATGATTACATTAACATTTAATTTAATTATTAGCACTTTTAAAGATTTAAGTGAAGTTTTTCAGTGAGTGGCAAATGTAATCTAAATGTAAAAATAGAGAAAATGAGCTATTAGGAAATGTCTATTATCAACCAATACATTAAATTACAAAATCTCTTCCAAAAACCAATATGATACAGGGCATCCCAAATTTTTTCATTTTGTAATGATAACAATGTACTGCTGTAATCATGTAATCAGCTTTGAAAGCTTGACAAATCATGAGTAGACTAATCCAATTAAACGTAGAAAACCCTGGACAGCTAAAACAACTGAAAGCGCATCCTGTTTTGCTGCTACACATGCACTGTACTGAACAGACAACCGACCTCTGTGGATTAACAAGTGATTTTACACATGCCTTGTTGCCAGCTGGATGAGGCAGCGGAGGCCTTTTGGACGACACACAATGTATTTACACACTGCCAAAATGCTGCACATTCACTACAACCATTTGCACTCCCTTTCACGATCTTTCACATGCTCTGCCACCGTACTCGGCATCGGCATCAAAGCCTGAAAAAAGCAAAATGACTCAGACCAATCAATTAGCTACTCAGCACGGATGGGTTTGAAGACGAATGTAGTGAAATGCACACTAATTTAGGCCTGAAATATTGTTCTGTTCAGATGCACTGATCAGTCTAAGGACAAAAATGCTTATGCCAACAGTCTATAATCAGGAAAAAAACAGGAATTTCATGCAGTTTGGCATGGGTAATATTCCGGTAAAAGGAAGTACTAAAACTACGCAATTATCAATCTCCAGGTGCTTCTGTGCTTTTCTAACCACAATGAAAAGGATAGTAGACTGGTCAAACTACCCTGAAATAAGATCCATGTCATTTCAAAAGATATCGTGCAAAGCCATACCCAGAGGCTCAACCAGCATGGAGAGCACCGCAGCTGTAGCCATCCGTCTGGCAGCAGGCAGCATTTCACAGTTGATCTGAGAAAACTAATAAATCTAGAAACCCTCTAGCTTGTCCAGAGAAGCACAAAAACTGAAGCATTGAAGAAACTGGAAGAGAAGTATCTCAACAATTTAGAGATACACTTCTAACTATGGGGGTGTCCTCCTAAATGGCACTCCATCTGTCCCTGTACAGGATCCAATGAGTGGGATTTAAGTTTCCCAGCTCTCCTGAGTGTCAGTAAAGGAACAGCTGTTGTGGCCTGAGGTTGACAATAACATCCTGAAGCTTCTCCTTGCCACCTTAGCACTTTGAAAGAACCTTTATCCTGAGAAATGCAATTGTATAGACATACATTTATTGGATGACTGGAATGCTAGCATTTTGGACATTAAAATATCCAACAACAGAAGAAAACGAAAACTATGCAAAAAAAATCTGTGCAGAGCAATCGTCTAAAGTAAAATAATCTTCCATTTTGCAGACTTTTGTTCAAAGTAACCTAAAGCAACGTTAATTGCTTTACTGCACGATGATATTACTAATAATTGAAGTCAACTGTACTTGGATTAAACTATGTCAGCAGTATATATTCTACATCCTTGACAAAACACACATGAATTATACATTACTTTGAGATACAACGCTTTTGAAATCATAATTTCCATTTAAAAGCCTTTGAGATGTAAAATCAGATACCAACGTACTTCTGAATAAACAGCACGCAGACAAACCGTTGGCAGCTAAACACCGTTGCTAGCAAGGCACGAGACTGCCAACTGACAACTCAATTTAACCGCCAGCGGGTGGGCTTCACTGTAAAATACCAGCAAACTCGTCAAACAAAAGGATGAAAAAGTACACAAAGTCAGTATAGATACATAATAAATCTGTGACGTTTTAACGTCCTTTAAAACTTGTTACATTTTCATAATAACCGTTGTCGCAGAAACAGACACCGAATAGATCACTGAGGACTCCTAACGCATTTCTCTTCAATAAAATTGTTCTGAGGTTTAAATGATAAACATTCTTGTTTCCGTAAAATCGAAACAACATACCTAAATTAATAAAACTAAACTTTTGCTGAAACAAGGCTAAGAGTTAAAGACTTACTTTTTTCTACAGTGAACTGGAGTCACACTTCCTGCGGCTTTGGGAATATTGAGACGTTTGACAGAGAGCTATCAAACTCTTTTGGATTGCGCGCTGACTATGGTGAATACAAGCTTGTGAACGAATTAAAGCTTTTCCCCACTATTTTAAATAAGCAAGACCCGTTATATAGTCGTGTTGTGCTTACCAATAATTTCCGCAAATACAGTTTTTCCAGGGATTTCACTTCTGTCAACTCTACCGACAGCTCCACCTTCACTTTCCTACTTCAGTTGCAGTCAGTCAACTGAGTGTACTAGATATTACAGCCAAAGAACCAGCGGCGTGAACACAGCGACAGGCGCTCCGATTCAAAATGGCCACCTGAGGCAAGTCTTCATAATAAAAGTCCTGTTCCAAAAGCGTTTATGCCTATGGTTTATGCACAGGCACGATTTTTAATACTAATTAAAAGAATTTTTGTTTACCACAACAGAGAATTATTATTCAGATAAAACTTTTTTGAGATAGTAATAGAAAAAAATGAAAAATAAAGGTCATTTTTTCCGTTCAGTTAATGAAGGAGAGTGTAATTGTGTATGCACACATTGCTGTGTAATTAAGAGTAGGCCTATACGAGTTGAAAAGAAATAATGACCATTAAGTCTGTGAAAAAACATATATTGCCATATTGAGTACAGTTTTATCAGTTTCACATATTTTACTATGAGTTAAATGTCGCATAATTGTTTAACATATTTGTTCTGTTTTTATTTTCCATGGTAAAGACAGTAGTAATCAGTTTAAAAACTCATAAACAGATTATATTTGAGATTACAGAGAAAGCAAGATGATAAACAGTAAAAATACTTACTTAGACATTCTGAGCAGACAGGGACATCTAGTGGACAATAACACATTTGAGGGACTCAAGGAAGAAACAATAATCATATAAAAACAATATGAATGTATTGTGCTTTGTCTGTCAACATAAGGTATGACATTATTTTTAATCAAAGACATGATAATAAATTAAATTTATATGAATCACTTCAAGTCGTTCATGTTGCTATCACAACATCATCCAGTAGATGGCCTTATGTGTCAAGCTTCATTTGATTTTTCATGTTCTCCTTCATGTCTGTCCTTCGAAAAGAGACACAGCTGAAACAGAATAATGTTTATTACACCAACAAATTGTGTTACACTGTATCATGTTATTAATCATTAACTATAATGATGCATCTTCACAGAGAGTATTTTACATTCTTGGTCAGGTTAGTAAAGCACAATATCTTGTTTAATAAGATACTGAAAGTATATATGGGCTTACTTGGTGTGCTTCTATGAGATCTCTGTGATGCACGGAGCCCCTCCCTACTCAGTCTGGGCACTGGGGGTCTTATAGGACCAGGACGTATCCCTGCGTTCCACTGGGAGGTCTGGGAAAGTCTCTTTATGGAATCCTTATTAGCCGGAAGTGCTTCTAAGTTCCGTGCTGCCCATTGCGGCCTGTTTTGGTTTTGCTTTCCAGCTGCACTGAGATCCAAGGATAAAAACATCTGGGAAAATATACAAATAAAAGCTTTGATTTTTCTTGTATTTCTAACAAAAATATATGTGTTCAATATAATGTCTGTTTTCTTTCCCTAGCAACACAGTGCCCTCTTTTTGCTCTGTGCAGCACATTTCCATGATATCCCACATATAGTCTGATCAGTATGCATGATGCCTCTTGGTTATGTCGTCTCTGGAGAATTCTTTGCATGCTGCTGCTGCTGCTGATTTGTATGAGAATCAACAGCACAGTCACATGACAATTATATTAGCTTACCAAAGATTTGGCCTTGCACAGCTTGTATGTTGAGTGAGATGGTGCTTTCATAGTGTTTTCTTGTCTTATTGTAGCACTTTTTCCCTTTATCAGTCTGTAGAGATAAAGACAGTTTAGCATTTTCTGCTGCAGTTGTGCTACTAACACTTTCAACATGCACAGTTACAGATTATAAAATACACTGAATACAGCATACCTGTTAGTGGGTCACATATAGTTTTGTGATATTTTATAACAGAACTCAAATATAATACATACTGTGTATATATGTTCAAATTTTGGGGTTCGTAAGATTTTTTTTATGTTTTTGAAAGTTATGTTATGTCTCTTATGCTCACCAAAGCTGCATTTATTTCAAAACAGTAGAAAATATCATGAAATATTATTACAACTTAAAATAACTATTTTCTATTTTAATATATATTTAAATGTAATTTATTATTTTGATGCAAAGCTGAATTTTTTAGTAGCCATTACTCCAGTTGTCAGTGTCACATGATCCTTCAGAAATCATTCTAATATGCTGATTTGTTGCTCAAGACACTTTGCTTATTATTAATAATGTTAATTTTTTTTTGTGGAAACCTTGATATTTTTTCCAGATTCTTTGATGAACGGAAAGTTTTAATTTACTTAAAAAAAATCTTACTGACCCCAAACTTTTGAACGGTAGTGTATATATGTGTGTGCAAAACAAAATAACTTGTTCACTTACGCTTTTCTTGCATGCTCAACTGGGTCAAGGTTATCCAAGTAGTTAAAGCGTATTGTGTCAGTGGGATGCCTGTCTGAGTCTCTCCATGGTGGAAGACCTTTGGCTGATTTCACCAAGCTATTCCCATCTTTACACTTTCCATGTAGACTCGAGAGGACAGACTTCAACTTCCTGTGACCGGTCACAGGAAGTGACCCTTCTATCTCACTGCCAATTACTTTCACCTCAGGGATAATAAACTCTTCCTTCACAGGCGCCTGGAGAATGTGGAAAATGTGCACCACAAAAATGACATTTATTCCAGTAGATGAGACTCTAAAACAGCCTTTCAGCAACATCTTACCTTGGGCCTGCTAATGTGAAGCTCCTGCACTGTCTCTATGTAATGCCTCTTCCATACACCTTGTTCAAATGGTGTTGGAGTAAAGGTTATGCACCAGCCTAGTTTCAGACATTTAGGCATCCACAACTGGTCAAGCTCTACGAGGTTTTTCCAATGCCAGCTCACCTGCAAATGAATATATTACAGAAAACACTAATGTCATACACATAGTACTGTTCAAAAGTTTAGGGTCAGAAAGATTTTCACTTTAATACTCTAAAATAATACTTTTATTCAGCATAGATGCACTAAACTGATCAAAAGTGACAGTAAAGCCTTGTATAATGTTACCAAAAAAATCTATTTCAAATAAATGCTTTCTGTTAGTCAAAGAATTCTGGAAAAAAGGCATCTATGTTAGTGTATTTGCACACAGTATGTATAGAATATATTTGAGTGTCCATGTAGAAAAGTGTGTTTTATTAATGGCATCAAAATATTCATACAATTCCAATAATGTTTATGAATTTATTTGGTAAATTGAACAATTACACATACCTGAGCACATCTACAGAGGCTTCGGGGGTCAAGGAATGAAAATATATAGAGTGATATGACCCTGGGAAGGACCCTGGTGAAGTCGAGGGCTTCCTCTGGTACCCAGCTGCTCAGAGTCTGTCTGAGATGTTTCAGCTGGCTAGCAGAGCATCTGGAGAAAAAGTCTTGTAGAACCTGTTTCCGCTGGCTATCTGTCCACTTCTCAAACTGGGGCACAGAGGAAGATGGGTTGAGTATATAATCAACAGAGCAAATAACAAAACCAAGAAACTGTGAAGTGTTAACATTGCATTTTTTTTTTTTTTACAGTAAGTACATTTCTTACCCACTTTCCAAGCAAATTTCTTCTCTCTTCAAAAACCTGCAAAAGTGACAGTTGACATTTGACATGAAACATTCTGCACTGTAATATCACTAATATCAATGTTATGGTAGCTAAAAAAAAACCTATTGAAACTGCAATTCTCATGTTAAACAACGCAGAATATCATATACTATATTTTTGGTGCACGTACATGAGCATTGGAGAGCTGATGATTTAGAGGTGTCCAGGTACTCAGTTTGGTCTGCATTTTTGTTCTGGGAGCTTGTGGCATCTTTCATTGAAGTTTAGACGTTTGAGATTCAGCTCCTGCGTAAACCTCAATCATATTAGGCACCACAACATTAAGAGCACTATCAAAATTGCATACCCATGTTAAGGCAAACAAATGTGCTGTGATTTTCATACTAGCAACAACAAAATGGCCTAGTCGTACAGTACATTACAGTAGCTACAAAAGAGAAGAAATTAAACCTACCATGTGTAGTAATGTCAACCGGAAACAGTCATGTTAGTTATCATAACGAAACCATTAAATGTTTACTGATCCGATATTGATGGTTTTGCTCTTCCTGCTCAGTACCGTTTACCAGTCTCCATAGCAATCACACTCTCTCTCACTCTGTCCCGCCTCTTTCCAAACACCGGCTATGTTCGATTCCCAAACGGTTCGTTCTTTTGAATCGGATCTTTTTTTAAACGAATCGGTTGAAAATGAAACGGTTCACAAAACCGCCAGAGGATTTGACTGATGGAACGAAAGTAAATTAATTTATTAACTGAATAGCAGAAATGTTATAAATAATTTAAAAAATATTATTTTGTAGTATACAGTTTTGCTTTAAGTTGGTTGTATGAAAGTTTTATCAACGTGTTTACGAGTTGACTTTATTAAACTGAATTTTATGTGCAAACACGTTTTCATTTGAGAGATGTAAATATATTTTAAAACAAGAAGTACAGAGGTAAATCAAATTACGTAACATTCAGCAGATCATTATACAGTTTCACAAATTTTACACTTTTTTTTGGTGATAATATTTTTTAGTGTTATAATTAGGTAGTTACAGTCACAAAGAAAATTATGTAATTTAGATCATGTTGAAGAAAATTTACAATTATGAATATAATAGAATGCATATACTAAGACGTAATTACGTCATCACGTAAGAGAATCAATGACTCGTTTCAAAACCAATTCTTCGAAATAAAATGTCCAAAAGAACCGAATCGCAAAAATCAGTCGGACTTCCCACCGCTAAACACACCGCCCCTCAGTCTAGGCAACCACAAATCAACAGCGCCAACTTCATTTCATTATAGTGCTGAGACGCTCCTTGCTCTCAACGGCCCCCTGGCTATTGCAGCGACGATATCCGTGGATAAACCGAAGCCATTCTATGTTTGCATACTAATGTGTTTTTTCACGCTCAATCCAGTGACGTAAGTTTTAATATGCTTTTATATTGAGTGAGAGCAATATTCGTCGGAATATCGTCATCGTCAAATGCGCGCGCCCGTACAAATCCTCAAAACCTGCAGAAAGACACACAGGGCTCGTATTGTTAGAGAAGCGGAGTCCCACACGTGAATGATCTGGAGAGGTAAGAAAGACTTTTTATCATTATCAAAATTAATTTAGTATAGAAATATGTTTTAGTAAAAATTAGAATAATACACCTTAAAGTACAGCAGACACCTATTTTGAAGGTAGTTTCATTACAGCGAAGCTGCTACACGCCTCCCGATAGACAGGGTCTCATATGGTAATAAAGGAAAGGGTTATCTGTTGTTCGCCTTTATTTTGATAAAAACGCGACAGTTTTTCTCTGTTGTTGAATTTATGTTAAAATCAATCAAATAAAAATCATATAGTAATTTTAACGCAGCGCATCTGTGATGGCAAAATCCTCGTTCTGCAGGATGCCGGTTAGAAAACGGTTGTTGTTTTTTTTGTTTTTGTTTTTTTGAGGTGGAATGTGTTTTTTTTTGCTATGATTTTGCAAGTTAAATTTAAAATACACTGAGGTGTCAGGCATATAAACCGGATCAAGAACATAATTAAAATAATTTAGCAATTTTGCATGTTTTGTGTACACCGCGTCTTTTCCTGTGAACATCACTTTTTATGTTTTATGTTGACAGTCTTGAAATAATCACAGCCTTGACTGCACACGGACTACAAAATATATCTTAAAACTAAAACTACTACATCAGTGGGCTGACTGTTTTAAAGTTATTGAATTCCAGTTATTAAACGATCAATATTTAATTTTTCATAAATTCATTTTTTATTGTTGTTTATGGTTGCATTTAAACTGAAAGCATGAAACCTAATTCGGCTCTGTACAGATTAATATTGTGTTCCTGAGATTATAATGTTCCGCTTTCTTTTGCACTGAATACATTGAGGTTCCCCCTAGGTAATACACTTATAAAGCACCTTTTATTTACTGCCAGTATAATATGGCAGTGCTTTTGATCAGGCATTGTTCACTTTGAAAACATTTCCCACACCTTAAGAGATCTCCAGGAAGATTTTTCATGTTTGAATAAACTGTCACCCCATTCATGAATAATTCATGTTAGCCTGTTCATTTCAAATGTGACATTTGATGCTCTTTCTCCCACAGATGTACGTCTTATAAATGCATGGCAACCACAGTCGTGGATAGTGGACATGATCTGGCACAGCAAAACGGAGAAGCACACCCAATCTGTGCAATTTAAGTCCAGTGTCAAGCAACAGAGAATTAATGAGGGAATGGAGGAGCTCAGATTGTCTTGATACAACCCGTTCTTTGCAAGTCACAGCACAGACGGACACGCCATGGATCTCCTTTGGGTTCTGTACTCCATGCTGACTGTATGTATGGCCATCAATATGGAAGCTACCGGGAGCCATAATATGTTTACCTGTGAACCTATCACATTAAGGATGTGCCAGGGCCTCGCCTACAATACCACCTTCATGCCCAACCTTCTAAATCACTATGATCAGCAGACCGCTGCTCTCGCCATGGAGGTAAACCACATTACACAGGCTGAATGTTTAAATGATGTGATCAAATTGTATTACATTAACCTAGGACTAGTTCTAATCATCATGCTCTAATAACTGCATGACCTCAACAGCAGTCAAATAGATGTGGGTTGTGAATATACAGTCAAACCAAAATGTATTCAGACACCTTCAACATTTCTCACATTATCACAGTTTATTCGCTATAGTTTAGAAAATGGTAATAAAATATGACAAGAACTCAGAGTTAAACTGTGTCAGAACAAATTCATCTTGATAATGTTGCTATCCTCATTTACATAAATGAACTATAGTGTCCTGGTAAAAAAATATCAAAAATTATATCTGGTGTCTGAATAATTTTTGGTTTGACTGTATATGTGTGTGTGTGTGTGTGTGTGTGTGTGTGTGTGTGTGTGTGTTTTCCTTTTTTTTCATTATTTATACGTTTTCAATATAACACAAAAATCTAAACAAAGGTAAACTACAATTAAACAGTATCAGAGGAAAAAAACACTTTAAACCACTAACAAACAACAACAACCATAACAGTGATAGTAATAATAATATATAAAAATAATAAAAATAATATATTAATTATACAGATCTCCAGAGGCATTAATTATATATTTCCAGGTCTCTAAAAAAATTTGTTTTATTTTTGAGGCCTTGTATTGAATATTCCATGTGAAGTGTGTAATTTATTGTTGAAATAATTCAAATGTTGGAGGGTGTTTTTTTCCAGTTCAATAGGATATATTTCTTAGATATATATGAAATCAGGCCTTTCCATATAATTCTTTCCTAAACAGAGAGAGCAGAGACATTGTTTATTTTTTTCAGGGTTATGAAAATAACGAGGGAAAACCCTTGGATAATTTTAATATGAAATTTGTCTGTATTTTCCCTTCAAGCAGCAATAATTGTATACCATAAATGTTTAAATGCATTAGTTTAAAACGTATGTACTAACAGCATCAAAGATTTGTCATTTTCGATTTGACCCAGTTCTTTCTCGTGCCCTGAAGATAATTAAGATCACATTACAGAAATGTTTAAAGGGAAATTAATCTTTAATCTGTCCTACGGGGCTGTTTGCTATATTTTTATTTCTGAAGTATCTTGCCGTTTTAACCAATTTTTTTGGTCCTCTTCTGCATGTGGCCATGACGAAATAAGCATCTTATAACTATTTATGTAACAAGGCTGCTTTACAGCGGCTTGCTAGTATATGCCACAGTAGTTGATGTTATGAGCAGTTAATGGTGCTCAGGCGCATTGTTTATTTTGATTGCTCTGTAATCTTTGTATCTGCAGCTATAACGCCTGGATTGATTTGAGCCCATGGTTAATCCTCTTTTCCCGGGCCGCAGTATTCAACTGAGCCCAACTGAAAACAGCTGCATTAGCTTGTTACAGCGCCCAATGTATCTGTTGAACACACACAGCACTGTAAATGTTATCTAAAACCCACTGTCCTCAGTCACAAGGTTTTAACTTATTCACTCCTGTCCTGCCCCAGTATAATAGAGGGATGGGACAGTAAATTAAAGAGATAGAAAGAAGAAAGAATGGATGGAGTTGAGCTGAGGCAACCCATCTGCTCATCCTCTTGTACATTTGTGTGGAAATGTGGAGTTACATAACCCTTTGCACTGTAACCAGCACAAACACACACAAGAAGTGATGATACTTTTTAAACCCACTACTGCATGAAGGATTACAAGATCAGTGTAGAAATATATTCAAATGCATTTGAGCACATGTAACACTCTGCAGATATATTTTCCAAGCATTGTATATACAAATAATTATTTTAATATGTATTTTATAATACATTTTTATATACATTAAAAAATTCTCTCTCTCTCTCTCTCTCTCTCTCTCTCTCTCTCTCTATATATACATATATTTATATATAATTTATTTGTTTTATATTTTTTTATATATATATTATTTATATTTTATATATATATATATATATTTATATTTTATAAATATATATATATATTTATTTATTTGTTTGTTTTATAAATTATTATTTTTTATTTGATAACTTTTTATATTTTCTTTGAATTATTAAATTAATTTGGATTGCAAAAATGAAAGGATTTTGTTCTTTAAATTTACTTAATAGGTCAGAACGTTTTGCCATGATTTCTGCATTTGAGGATAAAATTTGAGGTTGAAGCAGCAATTAGTCTACTCAAGAAAACCAGACTAAATCTTTCATGTCATCAGCTCCAAACCATTTCTTTCTTTTTGGATTCATGAGAGACGCATTAAATGTCCTTGCTTTCAGATTCAAAAGCACTGTAGGACAGTGGCAGCATCTTGCTCTGAACTCTGGGTAACCTCATTTGTGAAGTGGGACAGTTGCCTACAGGGATGGTTTCTGGGATTGTTGTGGTTGCATGAAGTAATGGGAAGGTTCAGAGAGCATTTGAACTGAGCATGCAAAGAGAATGCTGGGTAAATCTAACAATATTAAGCATTTCAGGTGCACTGATTGATGTAGCTTGACATCTAGTTAATTTCAACTTCCTCCCCCATTTGTCAAACATTCAAAGATACATGACCTTGTCCTCATGTTATTTTTACCATGGCGTGGTGAGCATTAAGGCCACCCAGCAGTTGTAATGCAATCTGGCAACTCAAACTCAAACTCAAACTATATCAGTTATGCATTGCTTGGGAACCATTGTTTTTAGATATTTATGAGAGGTGCTATGACTTTTGTAAGTGAACTGATCAAAAAAATGGTTGAAAAAAATTCATAGATATTGTTTTACATATACAAAAAGGTTAAACAGGATTGTTTATACTATATATGAAAATATATGTTAGCATTTATGCACATTTATCAATGCATAACCTTTAGGCCAGGCCTTTTTTGGAATGGCAGGGTTGACCATTATTTCCCATCCATATCTTCTTCTTCTTTGTCCCTTCCTCTTCTGTCTGTTTCTCTTCTCCACTCCCTCCTCTCTTTTCATCCCTCCCCCCATGCAAGGTACTGCGGTTGCCGAGGAAACGGATCCCAATTGTATTGCAACAAAAGAGCAGGCTTTCTCTCTCAGGAGGTGGTCGTCACTCGCACTCTGACCTCTCTCCCTCAAACCGACTCGTTTATGCATCACTAGTTGCCATAGCAGTGCAGTTGAATTCTGTTAAGTGAACACTGCCTTAAGTTAAATACTAGTGACTGGTGGAAAAGGGAAAACTAACCAGAAGGGCATATGAGAATTTATATACTATTCAAAATAATAATTGGACAGAATGCTTTGAGGACGTGACCTAAACTTCGTTATCAATGAGCAAGTGGGGGTTCACAGAGAAAGGCATATGTACTTTGGATTTATGGGTAGAGGGAGGAACTAAACGTATTTACTTGTGAATGGACACATTTAAAAGGTCAGGTTAGGTGACTTAGAATTCCTTCTGTTTGCTTTGTTGTTTTTCCTTCTTCTTTTTGCAACTCAGAGAAATCTAAGAATAAATCAGTGAAATACACACTTTATTGGCTGGTATTGCTGTTTTTTCTTATTTTTATTTGTATGAGACAGGTCATTGGTTATTTAATTGTATGTGCTCATTTACATCTATTTAGATTACCTTTGCAGTCACCACTGCATTTTTTAACTAATTTTTTAATAATAATTAAAGCATTCTGTTTTGTTGTTGTTGTTGTTGTTTTTTAATAATATTATTGAAGTGCCTTAATTCACATTTAGGATTTAAAATAGTAGATTTTATTGTTAGTGTGTTTCATTTATTTGTTTTATTTTTTATTTTATTATTATTATTTAATTTATTTATTTTTGTTTACAATTAGTTAGCATGTTTCATTTATTTATTTTATTTTTTTAATCGTATTATTATTATTATTATTTTATTTTAGTGCTGTCAATCAATTTAAGAAATTAGCTAATTAATCACACATTTATTTCTGAAATTAATTGCGATTAATCATGATTAATCCCACCTAACATTAAATTTTTAAATATACTTTTATATTGCACTAATTTCACATTCAGTCTTCAAGTTAATGTAGAAACAACATAAAGACAGTATATTTTTAATATTTGTTTAATGGCATCTTTTTTATGATTAACTGATACCAATACTACTGATGTCTCTATGAAATTGTTCTTTTTTTCCTAATATTTAACCACTGACTAGCCATTCAACATTACAGTATAATTGAGAGCTATCAATTTTAACATAATTTTAGACTAGTAAAAAAAATAAAACCTTCTAATTTAAGTGAACTTAAAACAATCTTCACATAAACCCATTATAATAAATGTCACATTTACCTGTGCCCTTCAGCAAGTAGGAAATATACAGAAATTGAATAAAGTTATCAAACACTAAATTCAAAATTAAATATAGATGAATCCTTAAAGCTACAAAAGTTATTGATTTCCTCTTTTTTTTCTTTTGTTCTTTGATTAACAGACATCACAGCAACTGGGTTATTAGGTTATTTGACTGCTATTACTTTAAGAACTGCTGCAGCTGAACGTGATGTGGATCTGACACGCATGATTGTAGTTTCATTCGCTTTATAAATCTTCTGAAAGCTGAATACATAAGCTTTCCACTGATGTATGGTTTGTTAGGATAGGACAATATCTGGCTGAGATACAACTATTTGAAAATCTGGAATCTGAGGGTGCAAAAAAATCAAAATATTGAGAAAATCGCCTTTAAAGTTGTCCAAATGAAATTCTTAGCAATGCATATTACTAATCAAAAATTAAGTTTTGATATATTTACGGTAGGAAATTTTGGCTATTGCTAATATACCTGTGCTACTTAAGACTGGTTTTGTGGCCCAGGGTCATATATGACCTGACAACATCTCATCTGACCACAGTTCACTGTTGATCTACTGAAGCTCCTCGTACCGTTTTCCGCGTTCGTTTGACTAGCGCCTGTGACTAGTGTGTGTCTGAAAAGTCTCTCATTTGATGTGCTCGTAAAGACGTTCTGCGTCTAAAATAAACGCAATTCTTGTCAAGAAAAAAGAGACATAAGTAGCAGTTGTGAGTAGGGTGGCCAACCCTAGCTCCGCCCCTGCATTAAATGGGTTAAATATTTTTAATGCCGTTAAACTGGAAAAATTCATCGCCTGCGTTAACGCTGTAATTTTGACAGCAAGATTTTATTTATTTATTTATTTTTGTACTTGCTTCTGGGGATTATACTTTCAGATTGTATGAAGTGCCTTTACATCTCCCATAGAGCTTATATAACATGCTAGCTGTATGAAGCATTCGGTCATATATAATGCTTTGAATCACATGCAGACAAGAAGCAACAGTCACTGTGCCTCTTCTGCCTTCAGCATATCTCTGTATGCTTTGAATATCCCTAAATAACTTTCCGCAATGCCCTTAAGAAACACAAAGGCACTGGAATGGACATTGATGAGCAGGAAGTGTATGTTTGCCCTTAGGACAGCAGTGGACGAGATGCACACATTTGAGTTCATCAGATCATTCCATTGCAAGTAATGTGGGCTGACAGCCATGATGAGATAATGTTTTTCACCAGATCAGCAAATAATGGCACTAGCTTTATTTTTATCTTGCCTAAAAGCCAGAGAGTGTCCACTCAATTGAGCTCAGAATGGTGTAAGACATGTCATGAGACCTTCTGTACCGACTACAGCCGCAGATGCCAGTAATGATATACATCAACAACTGTGAAGTTGCAACAATAAAAGTCAGTCACATTCAGGTTTTATGTCATTTTCTATACACAGAATATTAAAATGATCTTTATAAACAAAAGTTCATTTGGCCAGCATATTTTTAGAAGCTATGAATGAAAACAAGCATTTTTTCCACATGCTTTTATGGTCTGATGGTTAAAGCCGGTGCTCTTTGGTGTGACATGTCAGTGGCACATCTCAATGGTATATGCTGTGTTAAATATGGATTAGGTACTTGGAAACGATTGCTGGATTTAGATGCTTTGTGTCAAAATGGGCAAGCATAATATCCATCCTAATCCCTTTTTACAGACATTTTGGGTGGTAGCCTAGCGTGCTGGCAGTGGCTGAATGCTCTCATTATGGATATGCATTATACATCCAGCATATCATAAATGTGTTGGCAATCATTTAAAGGTTGGATGGTTTTATTTGCAATTTTAGCATTTTTTATATTTTCAGTTATGTAATTTACAGCATTTTAAGTCAAAGAGCAGTATTATTATTTTATAGTAATTTAAAGCATTTTTAACAACCAAACATTAGGAATTATATTTATATTCTAATTATCTACATTATTAAAGCATTTTTAATCGCCAAACCCTAGGATCAATGTCATTATGTATGTTTATAATAATTGCATAAATTATTAGCATTTTTAACAACCAAGCAATAGGAGGTTTTTAAATATTATAATTATGTAAATTATTATAGCATTTTAACAGCCAACCACTAGGAGCAATAGTATTATTTTTTTATATAGTAATTTATTATTTTTAAACCACAAAAAGTTATATTTCTTCCTACTTTAATTATATAAATTATTATAGCATTTCTAATAGCCACCCACTAGGAGGGAAATTATTTATCTATTTATTTATTTACTTACATGTTTTTGTATAGAGATATTGACATTTTCTGACTTCTTTTCTTCTCACCATGAGTAATTGCATAAAATGCTTAAACATAAAATACACAGCACATACCTCCTTTTAATTTTTTTCTTGCATGTTCATGTAGGCTCTGAATGATTGTAAGTTTTGGTCCTTTTTTTTCAACACAAGCGGTGTCAGAACCCCCACCCGACCATCACAAAGGCCCTTACTCTGCAGGGGTGGAGGCGTTATTGTCTATCTGTCTGGTCCTGGGTGGAGTCTTTTTCCTTCTCCCCCATGGGATTTGCATATTTATGTCCGGCCCCAAAGCTGGTACTATTCCCAGAATGCCTCATGGTGTAAGTGGGCCTCAGCAATAAACAGCATGTATCCTGCCCCAAACAAAGGCCTCCTCAGAGAGGTTGCATTACAGATCCAATTTTTATTCTCATTTTACAGAAGGGTGACCAAGTGACTGATAAAATATCGGGAAGAGTCAGAGACATGGCCTGGTGGTTATTGTTCATGCTTCATTGAGCATGCTCCTTCTGATGTTCTCAAGATGACAGGAAATGGTTTGTCAGATTTACAGAAGTCATCAGTGATTAGTTTTTATACGTTATTAGATTTTAAATTCTTTGTCAGGTGGCAGGCAATAAAATAGCAGCATGTATTTCTTCAGTTTTTATTTTTAGCTTTAAAATCAACAAACTCATTGTTATCAGGGATACTAATCTGAAGAACCTTCTTTAACACCAAGAACTTCTTTAATCGCCAAAGAACCGTTTAGCTCAACTCAAGAACCCTATACAATGAAAATTGGTTGCAGAACCTAAGGTGTTGTAAAGAACCTTTGAAGAGTGTACAGCTAATTATCAGGACAAGTGGTATTACAACTGTCAGGACATGGCTTTTATTTGAGATTTTATTGGACATCTGCTCAACCTATTTTACATACTGGAAAAGGCTCACATGGGATAGAATATAAAAATAGTATTAATGATACTCATGAGATCAAAATTAGAGTTTTGTGCTTTGAAGCCATCTATGTGCTAATGTACTATACTCCTAAAAAAATTAAAAGCATTCACTCTTAAAATGTCCAGTATTTCTCTCCAGGGAAAATAGAAAATACTGTTAACTCATGTTGCACTGTATAGTTTCCACTTGATGGTTGCCATGTTGAAATCACATTTGCAGTTCAACCAAATTATTAAACACAAATGAAAAGAACTTACCTTAAACTTCAGCAATTTTCAGAGAACATCACCGTATAATGTTGTAAATTTTGTCAATCTGCAGTAGCATTGCATTTATAGGTTCTTAAATCTGGAGTGGGCAAAAGAGACAGATGAAGGCAGCAAAACATAAAAAATTTAAATTAATAAATGTGTATTTAATGTATGCAAAGTGAAATAATAAACAAAGCCAAACTGTTTGGAATAAAGATTATTTATTTAAATGTTAAAAAATAATTTAAAAATTTAAATAAAATGTAAAAAATTAAGCTGTGTATTTAAAGTTGATTATTATTATTATTATTATTATCACTCTTTTCTATATTTTTCTTGTCTGTCCATATACAGCCCTTTCATCCTAAACTTAGTGCTAATTTACTAATTGCACATTTACAGTATGTGGACCAAGTGGAATATCAAACAAAGCTAAACTGTTGTTGAAATGTATTTATAGTTTTGCATTTATGTATTTAAAAAAATTTAATATTTATAAAAATATTAAATATTTATAAAAATAAAATTATTATTACTATTAATATTATTCATTATTATTTTTCTTGTCTGACAGCCCTTTCATCCTATGGTGAACTTGGAGTGCTCTACTGAAATTCGCCCATTCCTGTGTGCACTTTATGCACCCGTGTGCACCGAGTATGGCCGTGTGACCCTGCCATGTCGCCGCCTGTGCCAGCGTGCCAAAAGCGATTGCTACAAGCTGATGGAAATGTTTGGGGTCAACTGGCCAGATGAGATGGAGTGTAGCAGGTACAGGATCACTTTCTTTTAGTTCTGCTGTTCAGCAAGACATCTTTATTGTATGATATCATATTCTGAAACAATACTCTGTCTCCTAGGTTTCCAGACTGTGATGAGTCTTACCCCCGAGCGATAGACCTGCTGCCGAGCAGTGACAGGACAGAGGAATCTCCCTCGTCGGTTCAGAGGGACTACGGCTTCTGGTGTCCACGAGAGCTGAAGATCGAGCCTGACTTGGGTTACTCGTTCATGGGTGTGCGTGACTGTTCACCTCCCTGCCCAAACATGTACTTCCGCAAAGATGAGCTCATCTTCGCCCGCTATTTCATCGGCGTTGTTTCCATAGTCTGCCTGTCGGCGACGCTCTTCACCTTCCTGACCTTCCTCATTGACGTTGGCCGCTTCCGCTACCCTGAGCGGCCCATCATCTTCTACGCAGTCTGCTATATGATGGTATCCCTGGTCTTCTTCCTGGGCTTCCTCTTGGAGGATCGTGTGTCATGCAACGCGGCGAGTCCTGGTCGTTTCCGCGCCTCCACCATCACCCAGGGCTCCCACAACAAGGCCTGCACGCTGCTCTTCATGACACTGTACTTCTTCACCATGGCAGGAAGTGTTTGGTGGGTCATCCTCACCATCACCTGGTTCCTGGCGGCCGTGCCCAAATGGGGAAGTGAAGCTATCGAGAAGAAGGCTTTGCTGTTCCACGCTGTGGCTTGGGGCGTCCCGGGAGCTCTTACCATCACCCTCATGGCTATGAACAAAATCGAGGGCGACAGCATGAGCGGCGTTTGTTTCGTGGGGCTCTATGACCTCATGGCTTTGCGCTGGTTCCTCTTGGTGCCTCTCGCATTGGATGTGGTCGTAGGTGTGGTGCTGCTGTTAGCAGGTATTGCTGCGCTAAATAGGGTCCGGATAGAGATTCCCCTAGAGAAGGAGAACCAGGACAAACTGGTGAAGTTCATGATCCGGATCGGCGTGTTCTCCGTCTTGTATCTGGTGCCTCTGCTGACAGTCATTGGATGCTATCTGTATGAGCAGAGCCACAGATCAGTTTGGGAGACCACCTGGGTACAGGAGCGCTGTAAAGAGTATCACATCCCCTGCCCGTTTAAGGTAAGAAGCTATGATTTGAAATACTTACGCTACTGTTTAAATGTTTAGGGTTGGTTAGATTTTTGTATGCTTTTGAAAGAAGTATTTTATGTTCATCAAGACTGCTTTTATTTGATCAAAAATACAGGTAACTGTTTTCTATTTGTATATGGTTTTAAATGTACTTTATTACTGTGTTGGCAAAGCCAAATTTTCAGCAGCCATTACTCCAGATTTCAGTGTCACATGATCCTTCAGAAATGATTGTAATAGGCTGAGTTCATATTGTCCTAGAAATAAGCAGTTTTAGCATATATAAAGACAGATTTTTAATGTGACCTTTGTACAGTGTTACTAGGAAAAAAGATTATCTAGACCATATAAAAAAGTCAGACCATTCAGGATGTTTGTTCTGACCTCAAGTGAATTTATACTACTTTGCTTGTTGTGAATAATTGAAGGCCTCCACAGTCTCCTGCCAACTCTGCCCTCACTCTATATTAGAAAAGATTTAGTGTTTAAAAAATTTATTGTTGTGACTAAGTGGTCACTGTAAGATAGGGGTGGGCAATATGACCAAAATCCTATATGAGTATTTTATTTCACTGTAACGATATATATCATGACATTTTTTTTAAATAAGGTCTTTATGATATCAAAAAAAAAAATTACCATAGAAATTTCAGAATTCTTGTCACCAGTAAAAATATAACAAAAAAATGAATACTAGCCTAAATCAAAAAAAAAAAAAAAAACTAATTACATTTAAAAAAGAAACAAATAATAACAAGCAATAGGCCAGAAAAACTACAGTAGAACAAATAAATAAGAAATTCTACATACATTGTATAAAGTAATCAAATGAAAACACTGCATATTCTTCACTGTGTAAATTAAATATATATTTATTCTTAGTAAAGTTACAAAACTGATTTAGTCAAGAGTAGGGTTGCAAAGGGGTGGAAAATTTCCAGAAATTTTCCATGGGAACTTCGTCTGGGAAATTTTGGAAATATTCCAAGTTTGAAACTTACCAGGAATTTATGGAAATTTACGGGAATTTTGGGGAATTTATGGGAATTAATTGGAAATTTGGGGACATTTATAAAACTGTATCATATACAAACATAAATATAAACATTTTGTTTGATCATAGGCTCACATGTATGCAAATTAATACACATTTTAAAAATGACATTTTTGGATTTTTTGGGAGGAATCTGTGATGCTTTTTTCAGGATTTATTGATGAATAAAAACTTATGAACAGTGTTTATTCAAAATAGAAATCTTTTCTAACAATATAAGTCTTTACTACTACTTTTTATTAATTGAGCACATCCTTGTTGAATAAAAGTATTAATTTATTTCAAAAAAGAGAAAAGATGCTGACCCCAAACTTTTGAATGGTAGTGTATTGTTAAAAAAGGATTTCTATTTTAAATAAAATGTTCTTTTTTTTTAAACTCTCTACTCATCAAATATTCCTGAAAAAAGAATCACAGGTAATAATAATAATAAAAATATTAAGCAGCACAACTGTTTCCAAAATTGATAATAAACCAGCATATTAGAATGTCTGAAGAATCATGCAACACTGAAGACTGGAGTAATGATGTTCAAAATTCAGCTTTGCATCACAGAAATACATTATATTTTAAAGTATATTACAACAGAAAACAGAAAAGTTTTTTTTTTCTGTATTTTTGATCAAATAAATGAAGGCTTGATGAGCAAAAGATATGCAATGTTGAAAAACATTAAAAACAGTAATGTGTCCACACTTTTGACCAGTACACTTCTGTATAATAACAGAAAACTTGCTAGGAGAAGCAGCATCACAGCTTGAGCTATATAGCACATACCTCATAAACTGTCTAGCTACTGTATAAACACTTTTTGGTATTTACTATTTAAACTTAAATCCCATAGATCAAATATATTTAAAATATCAAAACTTAGATGTAGTCTTTGGGCTCAAATGCAGCAAGTGTGCTTCAGAGAAAATGGAGGGGAATCCTCCTCTTTAGGTGACTAGAGGGGATTGTGTGTGGGGGAGGGTCATTTTTAGACTCACCTAGATCTCACCTAAATGTTTGTTCAGTCAGTGTATTTGTTTTTACTATGGTATAGCCTAATTTAGTTGCACAGTATATTACACACAGCACAAGGAAGTTTTAAACATTTTTTTGTAATATTCATGTAATTTATATGAATACTTACCAAGATGGACATTTTGATATTTTGTCTGCAGGATTTAAGAAATGATCTGTGCATGTTATGTAGGAAAGCACAGTGCATGTAGGAGGTGTGGCCTCAATAGCCCTGCAGTAAGCGGTGTGCTGTGTGCATGTGATTGAGCAATGTGTAGGGTAGAAATTAAACTGAAATTGCATTAAATCTGGTTGGTTTAACCAAGATTATGCTGCAAGATTTTGTTATCAACTACATTTAATTTCCCAGTTCCTGCAATTTTGAAAATTTCCAGTTTATTCCCATTAATTCCCGTTAATTCCCATGGAAAGTTTCCAGTCTTGAAAATTCCCGGAATTTTGCAACCCTAGTCAAGAGCAGTGAGAGATTTTCTCTGGCATTTTGACACATAAAAGTGTTGCTATAAAGCGGCAAAAATAACTCAAAACTGAAGCGTGGGGTTCAATACTCCCACGCTATAAGTGCACCATCTTCATGTAGCAAAATGAGTTCTCTTTTGCTGCTGATTGCATTTTAATGGCTTAAAATCACTTGTTTTTAAAATGTTATGCTTAAAAACACTGAAGCTCAGGGTAGAAATAGCATCAAAAGTGACACAAGTGGAAGAGAAAATTAAAATATTTAATTTCAGTTTTTTTGGCAATGAGATGTTTTCCTTATTTATACATATTCATATTATTTAGATGAAGGTTATTTGAATGAACTGACTAAATTGAAGCATTTGACATAAAAGGACGTCATGAGGGTGTAAAAGTCCACCTGGTTTGTTGATTTTGTGCATCTTTTCTGACACTGGATTCATCATTTCCAGCTGCATATCTCAGTAAAACATACAGCAGCAGCTGCACTGTGAATACATCTTGTGTCTAACATGATGCAAACGAACTGAAGCATAACTAAAAACTAAAGACTGCCATGGAAGGTTTCAGCTACAGCTCAGTAAAAATTTCAGTAATGATGTTTATCCATATGTGTGTGTGTTTGTGTGTGTGTGTGTACATGCCTGAGGCAGAGTGGGATTGTGGGATTGGTTTTAATGAGGCCTTGTTTACTGCCGCAACTTCTGTTCTGTTGTGGTGGAGCGAAAAGGACAGTCATGTGTCATGTTAACTCTGTAACAGTACTTTATGAAGAGTGCATTGCTATAAATAGCAGATTTCTAGTCATACTGCAGTAACTGATGATGTCATACAGATTTGGACTCCCTAAAAAATGTATAAGTCTATTTACATTAGCATTATATATCAAAATACCAAGACAGTAACAGTAATGTATATGGATAAAGGCAGCATTCAGAGCAGAAGAAATGCTCCATCTAAAGCAGAGAGAGAGTATGTATGTATTAGATAAAGAAGAGGACAGACATCTGTGTTGACTGCAGCTATGTTTATGCCGTTGGCAATTGTGCAGTGAGCTGAGATAAAGCACTTCCCATCCACACAATCGCACACACACAACCCAGGGCTAAACTGACATACACAAATACACTCACGCACACACTGCAATGGGTTATGAGCAAACTCCGAGATCCACAAGGGAAGAATGTTCCTGCATGTTCTGATTACAAATCAAGTTTCACCTGTTCTTATGTTGCATACTAAGCAAATGTGTGAAAACCAATCTACTGCTGTTGTCTTCACAGGTGGAACAGACAAACAGGCCAGATATCGCCATGTTCCTCATCAAGTACCTGATGATGCTGGTGGTGGGAATCCCATCAGTGTTTTGGGTCGGCAGTAAAAAGACCTGCTTCGAGTGGGCCAGTTTCTTCAATGGGCATCGCAGGAAAGAGTGAGTTTCGTGTAATGCTTGGAGAATTTATACCATTATTGTTTAGGCCTACAGTGCAATGTTGTGTGACCAAAAAGGTCATGAGTTTGATTTCCAAGGAACGCAAACTGATAAAGGCCTTGAAAGTCATTTTAAGTAGAGAAGTGACAATATTAAAATTCTTGCTGATTTTATTTATTTGGGGCCAGTAAGTTTTTTTCATAAGAAATTAAAATTTTATTCAGCAAGGTTGTGTTGATCAAATGTGACAATGAGAGATTTTTATTTTAAATAAATTGTTCTTTTGAACTTTCTATTCATCCTAAAAATCCTGAACAAAACATATAATGGTTTTACAAAAATATGTGAGTTTTATCTTGATAATAAAAGTTTCTTGAGCACTAAATGAATATATTAGGAGTATTTTTAAAGGATCATGTGACACTAAAGACTGGAGTAATGATCCTGAAAAAAATCAGCTTTGACATCACAGGAATAAATTATATTTTAAAATATATTGAAATAGAAAACGTTTCTTTTAAATTGTAATAATTTTTCACAATTTTACTGTTTTTACTGTATTTTTTAAGCAATAAATGCAGCTTTGATGAGAATAAGAGATTTCTTATAAAACCATTTAATAATCTTACTGACCCTGAATTTTTGAACGGTAGTGTAGTTATGTCATTTTTAACTCACATTTAAAATTGCTTAAATACTACAAGTAAATTTAGGCATCAGAGCATTATAAATTGCAGTATGAAAAATTTATATTCATTTTTAGATTTGCTAAATATTACATTTATGAAATAAATGTTTTTAAAGATTAATTTTATGTGAGCTTTATATGAATAGAGGAAATGAGCACAAATCTCTTGTCCATCATCCATTAACAGAAATGGTTCAGATATATCGTACATCTGCCACATGCTTAAATGAAAGACAGAAAATAGCCACAGGAACTAATTCAGTCAGTGTGCTTTTTAAAAAATTTCTATCATTTGTGCACAGTCCTGCAGTCCAATACAGATATTTAATGGAGGACATGAAGTAGCCATAGGAAATAGTTCAGAAAGTGTGTGCTGTCCCTTATATCAGGGCATTAACCTCCTCTCTCTCCCCTCGTCCCACCCTCTCCTCTTTTGTTCATTTCGACTCCTTTATGCCCTCTTCCTTCCCCCTCTCTCTTCCTTCGCTCCTCTGTTGCTCCCTTTTCCCCCATCTCTTCCACCCTCAGCAGCACAGTGCACGAGAGCAGGCAGGTGCTGCAGGAGCCTGACTTCACCCAGCTCCTCCTCAGGGACCCCAACACCCCAGTGGTGAGGAAGTCTAGAGGCACCTCAACACAGGGCACCTCCACCCATGCCTCCTCCACGCACCTCGCCATGTTGGACGAGCCCCCAAGCGCCAGCACCAGCCGCGCAGGCAGCATGCGCAGCAAATCAAGCAGCTTCCATGGTAGCCTGCATCGCTCTAGAGATGGCAGGTGAGGCATCCGAGTTATAATTCAGTCTCACGAGTAGGAATTCTGAGGACTTTTTTTTAGCATATTTGGCACAGATTTTTGGGGATCTTTGAAAAGCAAGTTAGAAAGAGTATTTAACAAGACATGCAAGAAACGGGAAATGCATAGAACTTTGTGCATGAATAATGTGCGCAATTGTCATGCATTATGAGCTTTGAACCTACAATCTTTCAAATATTAGCCTAGATACTCAATATTAGAGTCATGGAACTGAAGCAACAACCGATCTTTGTTTTTGTATTGCAACATATATCCAAATGAAATGGATTATCAGAAAAGAAAAAAATGAGGGCAGGGACTTGGTTCTATCCATCAGTTGTCGAATGGATTTTGAGATGTGGGCATTGCAATTTTTAGCATATTTTGCACTGATTTTTGGGGATCTGCGAAATGCCAGTTAGACTGTTTAATAAACATGCAAACAACAGATTATTAATAATTTGTGAATGAAAATTGTTTTAAGAAAATCTATACAAATAATATGGACAATGGTCATGCATTTTGGGGTTTGAACCTACAACCTTTCAATTGCTAGCCTAGATATCCAATATAAAAGTTGCACCGAAACAGATGCAGTGAAAGATCTTTTCTTCTGTATATATCCGAATGAAATGGATTACAGAAAAAGATAAAAAATTAAGCTGGGGATTTGGTTCTGTCCGTTGGTTGTTCGTTGAATTTCAAGATGTGACCATTGCTCTCAAAAAAAAACAAAAAAAACCTTTTTTTTTTTTTTGATTGCATATTTTGCACTGATTTTTGGGGATCTGCAAAATGCCAGTTAGACTGTTTAATAAACAGTAATGCAGAAATGGATGATGCATAATAATTTGTGTATAAATGTTGTTTTAAGAAAACCTATACAAATAATGTACACAGTGGTCATGCACTGTGGGCTTTGAACCTACAACCTTATAATTACTATCCTTGATATGAAATATATATATTGCAGTGAAACTAATGTGGTTCTACATATCAGTTGTTAATTTTGGTTGGATTTTGAGATGTAGGTGTTGCAATCAAAAATGAATGCACATTCATTCAATAGTGCACTGGAGAAGACATACACCACCAGACAGAATCGAAAGACTGAGTGACATTTTGATTAAACATCACAGGGTCGATAAAACAAATGTGAAAATAAATAAATTAAGAAATAATTGATGAATCATTCGAAATAAGATCTAAAACATGTATTTACAAAATATATGGCCTGAATTTTTTTACAAATTTTCAACTTCGAACCAACTTTACAAAATGTCCCAGGATAATAGCGCCCCCCAGTTGTGCACAGCTGGCTGAAACCTACATCTGCCTCACTGATCAAAGAGCTGAATGTCACTGAATCTCTTTCATTATGTTTCTCATCAGGTACACAGCTTGCAGTTATCGCGGCGTTGAGGAACGTCTTCCTCACGGGAGCACCCTGCGCCTTAATGATCCGCTCCAGCACTGCGGCGTCAACCGTCTCGACAGCCATTCACGGCACGGCAGCCTGCAGCGCCTGGAGAGCCAATCACGGCACGGCAGCGTGCGAGACCTCACCATCACAGCACAGGCCATCCAAAGCAGCCCTGGCAACGGCATTCACCGCGTCATAGAGGAGGATGCGACCAAGGCGTGAACTTTATTATTAGAGACTAAATGAATAAAGAAAACATTGGCTCTTCTGGCACAAACTCCTCAGGATGGATGGCACAAATACAAGAGTGTTCGAACTACACAGTGTGCCATGTGCGTTTCCTGGTAATTGAACCCATGACCTACTAGTTGAGCTACATGAACAAAATGAACTTCTTGAATACATTTACTTTTAAGACTTTCGATAAAAGGTTGTAAAGTTCAGTTATGGACTATGCCAAACACTTGAAATCTTTTGATGTACACTACCGTAAAGTTTGGGGTCAGAACTTTCTACAGATTTCTATTTCAAATTAATGCTCCAGATCAAGTAAACGCAGCTTTGATGAGAATAATAGACATTTGAGAATCTTGC
Source organism: Tor tambroides (assembly GCA_021397915.2). NCBI lineage: Eukaryota > Metazoa > Chordata > Actinopteri > Cypriniformes > Cyprinidae > Tor > Tor tambroides. The sequence continues at coordinate 54,237 of JAFVLL020032525.1, read as the reverse complement.
CGACCCCGAACTTTTGAACGGCAGTCTATGTGCCGTTATCTTTTCTCAAGTAAAATCTGTGTGGAACCACTTATTAAAGGGTTCCTACAATAACAGGGTCAAACGTAAGGGCTTTTGATATGTTATCAATCTGTGACGTATTGAGGCACTTGCTGTTTTATACTCCCATGACTTAAGCTTTCTGAGTTGCTCCACTACAAATGTGGTTTTGAATGTTTCTTTTTATTGTCTGTTGCACTTTTGACCGTTTTGTAGAACAGAACTAGTGATGAATACTGGTATCTCCACACATTTGGGTTCAATTTAAATGGACAGGTCACCCAAAAATGAAAATTTTGTTGTCATTTACTCACCATTGTGACATTTCAAACTTGTATGATTTTCTTTTTTTTCCTGAGGAAGACAAAAGGATACGTTTAGCAGAATGCTTTTCGTTTCCATACAATGATAGTGAATAGTGACAAAGGGCTGTAAAGCTACAAAAAGCACCATAAAAACAAACGATTCATGTGCATTACGTTGCAAGTCTTCTGATATTTGTGGGGAAAAAAGAAAAAAACTTTTATACAGTCAGCCAAGTGTCAATTGTTTCCAGTGCCAATGTCCTAAAGTTGAAGGTGAGAAAATGGAAAAAAATCATTTTTATGTGAAATATCCCTTTGAAAAGCGTGAAGAGCTGAATTAAAAAGACATAAAACTAAAAAAAATCGTCAGTCATTTTAGAATAGATATCGTAGGCATTTTTTCAAATGGAAATCAGCATATCCTTCACAACTCTGTTGAGTTTTAGTACTAATAAGAATTAGTCGTCATTTGCGTGACATTTACCGAAAACTGTGAAAAGCTTTTTTGTTAACGTCCAGAAATCCGAGTGCTTTATGTACAAAATAAAACATCACTCTTAAAATGTTCATATCCGTGTGTGTCATTTCCCTCCGTTTATTGAATTACATCAGCGTCAGGTTAATATAGTAACGTGTCCATATATGCATAGTGGCCAGTTTATCCAGTCTTTGATTGACCTTCCACCTTAAATACATCTGTGCAAAACGATTCCTCATTGCTTGAAGAGATATCCACCTTTGTCAAGTGAGTGAGAAACAAAATACAACCATGAAACATATGGAATTATCAATTATGACATGCAAAACTGTACAAATGATTACAAAGCATATCCTGAAAAAAAAAAGAACTGAGATGAGAATGAACACATGTAAATGTAATGTTGCTGAAATGTGGAGACATTTTAATTTTACTGGAGGTCTCTAGTAGGTTTCTGTCCAAATGTCTTTTTCCATTGCTGTTGCTTACTACAGATGGAATGATACTACAAATCTGAGAGCCAATTTTTTGTAAACCTTTTAACAAATTAATCAAATGAACTGAGTTTCCCACTTTATGGAAGGAACAGAATCTGGTGCAGAACTCAAGTCATGAGGACCAAACAGTAGCTTGTGTGAGGCTTTCTTGTGCAACTTATGATTAAATCAACTGCAAACTGAATAAGGAACAGAGTGAAGCTTATTAGACGTGTGACTTCTGAGAAGTTTGAAACATTTCTTTTTCCTTGGATGGACTAAATGCCTTTGGAACCACTAGGGCTGGGTATCGTTCAAAAATTTTCGATATCGATACCGATACCGATACCTTGAGTTCGATACCGGTTCTTGAACGATACTTTTTTCGATACCAATTTTATGAAATCAGTTTTAACAAGATTACATTATCTCAAAAAACTTTGGTTTTATTTTTTTCAGCTTGTTGACATTGATACAGACTCAAAGACTCATCTCCTGAGACACTGCACAAAGGAACAAAATATATCCAACACAATAAATCAGTGCAAATAATTTTAATAAAGCTCAAATAGTTTTCAGTTTACACTAGTGTTTGTTCGTTTTAAAACACATAGCTCAGACAGAATCTTCATTTCTATTCATTTATTCTAGGTTGTTAAAGACTTCAAGAAATTGAAAATCTTTATCCACTTTCATAAGTGGGTGTTTTATTTGCCTTCACCATATGTTTTAATGTTATTAAATTCTGTGTTGTAGTATGTCTAATTATTTGAATGCATAAAAACTACTTAGTTTATTCAAATTTATTCTTAATATAGCCTTATGAAATGTTTTATTTTTCCTCAGAAATTCTGTGTTCTGTATCTGGTTTTCAAATGAAGGCGTAAAACATTAATTTCATTTATCTTTTAAATTATTGAAAATCAAACTTTATTTATTTATTTATTTTGGCAAACAAAATTTTACTATTAAATTAAAACATGGAAGAAATGTTGTGTGATCATTACTTTAAAAAAAATTAAGTTTTAATAATTTTAGTAGTAGCCTAGTAGTAGCATTATGTACACTCTGCTGAACAATATTAATATATTACTGCCGCAGTGTCTTCCAAGTTAAACCGAACTTTTATTTTGACGGGTTGCCGTGAATACCTTTACAGTTCTGTGTGTGTACAGGGCTCTCAAGTGTCACGCATTGGGCGTGAGACACACGCATTTCAACCCGTTCACACGCTCACACGCCACACCTTGTATTTCTCACGCTGAGAAGGGATAACTTGTCCCGCTATATATACAATTAATAGATGAGGAAATACGGAGGTAAATTCTCTGCGGAGTTCATAGCTCTCTGGACTCTCGAATTATACAGAGTTAAATGCCACCTACCAGCCAATCAGAAATTAGGATGTTGTTGTTTCCGTTTAAATTACGCGATTCTGCCGCGAGCGCGTTCGTTACTAAGCAACATGGATGCGCGCGCACATGGAGTGTGAGTTGGAAGCTGGTTGGAAGAGAAAGATCCGATGAATGCTGTAGGTAACCCCTTCATTTATTTATTTATTTATTTTTTCGATTTTAAGATTCCTGGACGAAATCACTTGCCTGTGAAAAGACAGTGAGAGCTGGTATGTCTCTCTCTCTCTCTCTCTCTCTCTCTCTCTCTCTCTCTCTCTCACACACACACACAGAGCTTGACATACATGCTCAGGACAAGTTCTGTAATCCTACTGTATATGTGTACAGTATGTACATTGAGTACTGCTGTTCAGTTGGCTCGTTTGGGGCAAAATTTCTTTTTAATTTTGATACATTTGTATTTTTAAATATATAAATCTTTTTATTTTATTAGAATGAATTTGTCTTTCATCAGATTTACCAGATGTTGTAATTTCTATTTGTGCTGGTCAGTTATGAACAATAGGTAAAATTGAACTGCTAGCAAAAACTTGGGTGCTGCAAATATTTGACTTGCCCCTCCCCTTTGACTTGCCCCTCCCCTTTGAGTGACTCCTCCCCTTTGCATGGCCCCTCCCCTAATCTCACTCCAAACTTTCGTTATAACTTGAGAGCCCTGTGTGTATGATATGACGCTAGTTTTACTCAAATCAAATGGTAAAATGCTCATGGAGTGACTCTCAGAGCAGTTCTGGAGATGTTGTTCATGTGTTTATGTCCTCATTTAGATGGCAGATGCTGAAATCACCGTGAGCGTCACGCGCGCTTCAGTCTGTGTGTAGTAAACACAACCGCGCGATATAGAGAGCAGACTGCTCCGTACGCTTTTGAATTGCTCTCGCGGATGTCAAACACTGATCAATCAGCGCCGCGTCGCTTCTAGTCAAACACACCTAGTGCTGCAGGCTTATTGCCTCACTGACGTTGATGAGATTAACCCCTTAGGTATCGAAATTTGGTACCGAACGACAAAACGTTTTTCGATACTCGGTGGTATCGAGGCAATTCGGTCGGTGCCTAAAAAGTATCGAACTCGATACCCAGTCCTAGGAACCACAGCAAATGTAATTTGACAACTACATAATGACAAATACATATTGGCATTGTGGGAGCAGATAATGGTAAAGTTTAACCTTACATTTAATAGCAGTGGTGAATGTTTTAACACTTAACGGGATAAAATTACTGAATTATTCATGAAAAATTATGAAAATACATTTTTTCCAAGGTAGAAATAACCAAACTATGTAGGTGAAGCAAAGTGCGTTGAGTATTTCCCATAGTGTAACATTAGAGGAAACCACCCAAGAACAAAACCAACACAAGACGGTCTTTTGTCTGTCTGCAAATCTCAAATTACATGATGGACCAGTTCCACAATTTGGATTTAATAGTTCCAGATTGCAAAAATATGATATTTGTATGTAACCTTGCTGATATTTGTACAGTTTCTGTCAATGCACGTACTGTCATCTGATAAAGCAAAACCGAGGCCAGACATGATGCAGATTTTAGTTAAAGCACACTTGTAGCAAAACAGCTTGGCCTTAAAATATCTGTTATTTAAAAAAAAAAGATGACAAAGGAATTAAAATATACAAAGCAGTATTGTCTCATAAACCAAAAATAAAAGTCTAAAAGAACTGACGCAACTGAAGCTTTTTAAATGGTCTTGGCGCGAGTATATTAAAATCATTTTTAAAAAATAAAAGCAATGAGATTTTTTTTCCCACATAGTTTATCTCTTCAGTATTTCCTTATTATATATTATACTATACTTTTAACCTATGTACATTACTGTGATGCGTTTTCACAGGTCATGTTGGCTCACGGAAGGTTCGGATTACGTGGAGACTGGCGATAATGACAGTAACAGATTCCAAGATGTCGTCGTGTCAGAAAGCCTCTATAAATTCCTACAAATCTAGGACAGGAAGCGATAGATGAGGTCGCCTGATATCTGCGGTCTCTCATCCATTTAGCTGAAGTAACAAACGAATCACTGCACACATCACTTTTAAAAGCAAATAAAAAATATACATCATTGCATTTTTTTCCTCCAGGTAAATTAGTGGGATTCTATAATGGACTCATCATTCTCGTACGGTCCACAGCTGAAGAACAGAGTGAGGGACGTGATAGTATTTTCCACCTTGAAATGGCTGAATGATAAATAAATAAAAGTTCACCCTTAACCAGGTCTATGTACAAACACCAGAGTCACATTAAAATCCAGAATTAGCTTCCACTTTTTCCTCCAATCAGCCAATGCGTGTCCTGGTCGCTCAAACATACAAACTCTCGTGTCGGTGTGGTTTCTCCTTTGTATGTTCCCCAGTGGTGATCCTTTATGCAAATTAAGTGGGAGGGGCCTGTGGTGCCTGGGTGCGACTCTATGGGAGGGGGTGGAGCACTGTGACAGGCAGACTCAGAGTTTGTTGTGATTGGTTCATTGTTGAGTCCATCATGTGTCCCACGCTGTGCGGTCTGTGCTCTCCAGTGAGAGGGACTTTGTCTTGTGTGGGGAGGCGGGGCTTGGCGGGCTGCTGAAGGTGGAGCTGTTGGAGGCAGTGGAGTGCCGCGGCGAATCAGAGTCCTGAAAAACAAAAAAACATGAAATATTGTTAAGAACAGAGAATTCTAGATACAGGATTTAGGAATCATAGAAAGTAGCAACTACATGATCATCTAACCCTAAAGTTTTCCTTCAAAAACACATGAAAAATACAGTGACGTTGGACATATGAAGCCTTTAATTCCACAACCAATCTCAAGTTTTGGGTCAGAAAGATGTTTTTGAAAGTCTTTTGTTCACCAAAAATACAGTTAAAACTATAATGCTAAAATATTAGTACAATTTAATTTTCTGTTTTAATGTACTTTAAAATAGAATTTATTCCTGTGATGCAAAGCTGAATTTTCAGCAGCCATTACTCCAGTCTTCAGTGTCACATGATCCTTCAGAAATCATTTTAAAATGGCGATTTGGTGCTCCAGAAACATTTCTTATTCTTATCAATGTTGAAAACAGTTGTGCTGCTTAATATTTTTGTAGAAATCATGAAAACATTTTTTCAGGATTCTTTGAAAAAGTGTAGAAAGTTCAAAAGAATAGGATTTATTTGAAACAATTTTTTTTTGTAACAATGTAAAAGTCTTTACTGATCAAATTAATACCTTCCTTGCTGTCAAAATAATAATAATAATAATAATAATAATTACTGACCCCAGACTTTTGAATGGCAGTGTACACATGCAATGGGTCCAAATACAGTGCAAAAAAGGGTGCAACTAAAACCCAATTAAATGGGATCTAAATTTTAGCAGCTTTGTAATAGAAGTTGGCTTTGTAAACATGGCATACTTGGTTCAGAAAAGTCTCTATTTCACATGCAGATCGCAAGAGAATATTAATCAGGATAGTTCACCTAAATATTACAATTCTTTCATCATTTACTCACCTTCATGACATTCCAAACCTGTAAGACTAACTTTCTTCTGTGGAACACAAAAGAAGGTATTTTGGGAAATGTCTTTTTAAAAAAATTTATTTTATGGACAAAAACAGTCAAAACATTCTTCAAAACCTCTTTTGTGCTCTGCAAAAGAAAGTAAGTAATACAGGTTTGGAATGACACGAGGGTGAGTAAATGACGACAGAAGATTCCGTTTTGGGTGAACTATCCATTTAACTTGTAGTGCAAAATGTAGAAACTGCAAAAACATATATATATACATATATATATATATATATATATATATATATATATATGCTAAACGACTCATTTTGCATTTTTTGAATGTTTACATTATATAATATTGCAGTTGTCTCCCTGAATGAGCTCTGCCATGTCTACAAACCAAAAAAATGGTGGACATCCTTTAATCCAGCTGCATTTTTGAGACCAAAGCACTACAAAGTAAATAAAAATGAGTTACATAAACGTACAACACATAAAGACAAGTGTTCATCCTCAAAAACATAATAATAGCCAGCGGTTCGCAGCTATCAACTCAATGGAGTCGCTTCAAAGCAAAGCTGATTCCACACTCTAAAGCTTGAATCGCACTCTTCGCAAGAATGTGAAGGCAAACGCTTCCAGCTAAACAATCTCAAAATGCATATGCATATTGCATTCTAAATTGTGACCACAAGGGGCGCTACAGCACATCCATGTAGTCTTCTACAAGTTGATGCGTTTATCAATATTTACCTGAAAAAAATACACATTTGGCACATTCATTTTACAGTAACTCTAGCGCCCCCTTGAGTACAAACCAAGCTTTTGTGTACTTGCGCAGAGTGTTTTTCTAGTCCAACTCTTTTCTTCACATAAGGACTCTTGTTTGCTCTAGTAGACACAGGGGGTGGCCAGCAGGAGCGGTATGAAGGCGAAACATGCGGATGGAAGCTTGCCATTCCCAGTCGAAGCTCTCTGCTTCACCACCACACTCGCTCATGGGCAGTGAAGGATAAGTGTGTGAGCTTCAAAAATGGGCAGTGGATACTTAAGAAGCACTCTGCAGGGCTGCTGCCTGAGTGTGCCTATGACAGCAGGCGTGTGTGTGCGTGTGTATGTTTCGCTGCAAACGTGTGACGTTTACCTTCATCTTACTAAGCAGGGTCCTTAAAGCCCTTTTCAGATCAGGGGTCTTCTCCGAGGGCGATACCGCCTGCCACTGAGAAGGAAAGGGCAGACTGAGTGCCAGAATGGCTTCCAAACTTGCTGAAGGAGAATGGGGCGGCCAGGAGGCGCAAAGCGCAGCGTTATGGGGAGATGATGGGTGAGATAAGGGCGCGGGTGGGTGGATTGCTAAGGATTCTGTTGTATGTAGTGGAATGGGGCGGCAGGCATTAAGTGGCGCAAGCAGGTGGGGGGAACAAAGCGCTAAGGCTCACTTGCATTCAAGTGCTTTGGGGCAAATTACATTGTAAGTGTTCCACCTTTAAAGGCCTAATGGGAAAGGATGGGGCAAGCTTTTTTTTCTAAGTCAGGAGGTGTGCAGAAAAATCATACGTGTTTTATAACAACATGAGGGTGAATACATTTTTTTTTTTTTTTTTTTTTTTTTTGAGTAACATCACTAAGAATAGGCCACTCATATCGAATTTCCAACTAGGAATCTTATATATACAACAATTCTGATAGCACAAGACAGCATAAGGTTCAAATTTAATCATCATGGATACCATGGCTTGCTGGTCATGTGTCGTGACGTCCCTGCATAGAGCAAATTTGGCTTTGATGTGATGAGGTAATGAAGATACCACCTACATCTCTATTCCTCCTACATCACGACTCACCTCTCTGTCAAACTGAGAGAGCGGCGCTTCACCCACGTCCATCCCCCCTCCCGACGACAGCGAACTCTCAGAGGGTGACGTCATGGTCTGGCGTTTAGAGCTGTAGCTGCCGCCCGAAAGCTCCCTCCTCAGAGCGTTGCCATTCTGAGAGGAAGACCCTGATAGAGAGGAGAAGAAAGAAGTTGGTTGGGAATGAAATGCATTGATTATGATAAATATAAGAGCAGATATGAGTACTTACGCATTCCTAGGCCACTGCTTGCGCTCATGGATCGCCCAGGTTCGGCTCTGTTTTTGGTGATTGAGGGAATGCTGACGGAACCGCTGAACCCCGCTCGATTGTCCTGAGCACGTACATTCTACAGGTTACACAGAGAAACACCACCCCCACACACACACAGAGCAGGGACACACAAACATGCAATGAGTGGGACAAACATGACTTGATGAAAACAAACTATGGGATTCAATATTGAGATCTTTAAGATGTCATCAACATATAGGGATGCATAAATGACCTTTGACACACCCATGAATGTAGAAACTGGAGAGTTGTTTGGTGGCATATGCTTCCGTTCAGAAGTCTGGGGTCAGTAAGATTTTATAATGTTTTTGAAGGAAGTCACTTATGCTTGCCAAGGCTGCATTTATTTGATCAAAAATACAGCTGAACAGAAATACTGTGGAATATTATTACAACTGTTTTCTACTGTAATACAGCCAATTACTAAAGTCTTCAGTGTTACATGATCCTGCAGAAATCAGTCTAATATGCTGATTTGCTGCTCAAGAAATACTTCTTGGTGAAAATAAGCTGAGCTGCTTAATATTTTTGTGGAAACTGAATACATTTTTTTTTTTTTTTCAGATTGGTTTGATGAACAAAGTTCAAGAGAAACAGCATTTTTTCTGAAACAGATATCTTTATAAATATCTTTACTGCCACTTTTGATCTAATAAACCCATCTTTACTTGATAAAAGCATCTTTTAAATTACTGATCCCAAACTATTGAACAGTAGTGCACAAGCCAAAAGTGGAGTGACTTGATAAATTATCAGAAAAATACAAATCAAAATCAGGTTGTAAAAGCATTAAAGGGATATTCTGAGTTCACAAGAAGTTAAGCTCAAATGACGGCATTTGTGTAGGATAATGTTGAGTATCACAAAAAAATAAAAACAAATAAAATAACATTGACTAGTCCATTTTCTTTATAAAAAAAAAAAAAGAAAGTTATAGTGAGGCACTTACAAAATAAGTGAAGGAGAACAAGCGGATTTAAAAGCAGAAATAGGAAGCTTATAATTTTCTAAACACACTTTTTTGTTACACTTTTTCTAAATACAGTTTCAATTAATTATTTTGTTAAAATTTTGTATTATTAGCTGCATACATTAAATGTAAAAGGTCAGTGAGAAATTTTGTGGCCATATTATTAAAAAAAGTTAAATAAATGTTTGTAGCAATCTACATTTTGCCACAAATGCCCTGATTGAGCTTAACGTGTACTGAAGGCAGAATATTCTTTTAAAGATGAGCCTCTCACCATTGGCAGATCTCTGAGGATCTGCATTCCATCTCCAGGACCCATATGAGCCACATGGTTAAAATTCATAGGATTTGAGATCAACTTGTTCCTTTTCTCTGGATCTTTCAACATGTCTCTGCAATCACACACACCAGTAAGTTAATATAATAGTCTAATAATGACTGTAATGATTAAAAAAAAAAAAAAAAGATCAGATACTGAATCCAGACCTAAGAAAGTACATCCTCTGAAAGTACACAAATGTGTATGCGCGTGTGTAGGTGTTTGTGTATGAGAGAGATATTTACCTCCTCTGCTGCAGTCTCTCCTCCTCAGGAATGCGGAATGAGAATCGTCTCTTGTTGCTCATGCTGCGTACCATCTGCTTCCTGCTGTTATCACACACCTCAGGCACCACCAGTTCGTCCCCCTCTAAACACACGCACATTATGCATTATCAGACATATTATTCAAATCTGAATTATTCATTACTTCAAACAGCACTACTAAACAAAAAGGTTCAAACAACAGCACCCAACTTGAACTATGATCATTGCATTTCACTGAATTATGGAGACAGTGCCGTTACCTGCAGTCTTGTTTCTGAAGTAGATGAGTCTGACCGTCTCTAGGCCCAGGAGATTCAAAGAGCCATCCATGTTCAACGGCCGGACCTGCA
>JAFVLL020032525.1:0-43871 GCA_021397915.2 Tor tambroides | reverse complement strand
AAGCAAAATGACTCAGACCAATCAATTAGCTACTCAGCACAAATGGGCTTGAAAAACGAATGCAGCACATGTGCAGTGAAATGCAAGCTAATTTAGGCCTGAAATATTGTTCTGTTCAGATGCAGACTGATCAATCTAAGGACAAAAAGGCTTAGGCCAACAATCTATAATCAGAGAAAAACTGAAAGGAATTTCATGCAGTCTTGCAAGGGTAAAATTCCTATAAGAGGAAGTACTTGTCCACAAAAACTACACCATTATCAATCTCCAGGTGCTTCTGTGCTTTTCTAACCGCAATGAAAACTCTGTCAGGATGGGATACTGGTCAAACTACCCTGAAATAAGATCCTTGTCATTTCAAAAGATATCGTGCAAAGCCATACCCAGAGGCTCAACCAGCATGCAGAGCACCGCAGCTGTCGCCATCCGTCTGGCAGCAGGCAGCATTTCACAATTGATCTGGGAAAACAATAATAAATCTAGAAACCCTCCGGCTGTCCAGAGAAGCACAAAAACTGAAGCACTAAAGAAACTGGAAGAGAAGTATCTCAAAAATTTAAAGATACACTTTAAACCATGGGGGTGTCCTCCTAACTGGCACTCCATCCGTCCCTGTACAGGAGGATCCAATGAGTGGGATTTAAGTTTCCCAGTCTCCTGAGTGTCAGTAAAGGCACAGCTGTTGTGGCCTGAAGTTGACAATAACAACCTGGAGCTTCTCTTTGCCAGCTTAGCACTTTGAAAGAACCTTAAGCCTGAGAAATGTAACTGTATAGGCCTAGTGGATGTCTGGAACGCTAGAATTTTGGATGTTTAAATGTCCAAATACAGAAGAAAATGAAAACTATGCAAAAAATCTGTACAAAGCAGTCGTCTAAAGTGAAATAATCTTCCATTTAGCAGACTCACTTAGTTCAAATTAACCTAAAGCAACGTTAATTGCTTTCTTGCACGATATTAGTTCCTGATCATTTAAGTCAACTGTACTTGGATTAAACTGTCAGCAGTCTACATCCTTGACAAAACACACATGAATTATACATTACTTTGAGACCATAATTTCCATTTAAAAGCCTTTGAGGTGTAAAATCAGATACAAACGTGCTTCTGAATAAACAGCAAGCAGATAACCGTTGGCAGTTAAACACCGTTGCTCGCACGAGACTGCCAACTGCCAACTCAATTTAACCGCCAGCGGCTGGGATTCACTGTAAAATACCAGCAAGCCCGTAAACCAAACAGATGAAAATGTACACAAACTTAGTATAGATACATAACAAATCTGTGACGTTTATCAAACCCTTTAAAACTTGTTACATTTTTATAATTTCCGTTGTCCCAGAAACAGAATAAATCACTGAAGACTAACGTTACTAACGCATCACTCTTCGATAAAAATCGTTCTGAGGTTTAAATGATAAATATTCTTGTTTCTGTAAAATCGAAACAAGATACCTGAATTAGTAAAACAAAATTTTACTGAAACAAGGATAAGACTTACTTTTTCTACAGTGGAGTCACACTTCCTGCGGCTCTGGGAATATCGAGACGTTTGACAGAGAGCTGGAACGCGAGCGTAACGCACTCTTTTTGCTCGAGTGAATACAAGCTTGTGAACGAATTAAAGCTTTTCCCACTATTTTAAATAAGCTAGACTCCGTTATACAGTCGTGTTATGCTTACCAATAATTTCCGCAAATACAGTTTTTTCCAGGGATTTCACTTCTGTCAACTCTACCGACTGTACCCCCGGACAGCTCCACCTTCACTTTCCTACTTCAGCTGCAGTCAGTCAACTGAGTGTACTGGATATTACAGCCACAGAGCCAGCCGCGTGAACACAGCTACAGGCGCTCCGATTCAAAATGGCCAACTCGTCTTTAGCACGTCTTCATAATAAAAGTCCTGTTTCAATACTGTTTATGCACAGGCAGGATTTTTATAATTTTTAAAAAACACTTTCTGTTTACCACAACAGAGAATGATTATTCAGACAAAACTTTTTTGATACAATAACAGAAAAATAAATGAATAAATGATGGTCCTTTTTCCGGTCAGTTAATGAACGAGAGTGTAATTGTATATGCACACATTGCTGTGTAAGGCTTTATCTAATTAAACGAGTAGGCCGATAAGTTGAAAAGAACGTTTTGATGCAAATGACCATTAAGTCATTTAAAAAAAAATTAAATAATTAAATTGCAGCCCTATGAATACAGTTTTCTCAGTTTCATATATTTTAATATGAGTTAAATATCCTATAATTGTTTAGCATATTCGTTCTGTTTTTATTTTCCTTGGTGAAGACAGCAATCAGTTTAAAACTCATACACAGGTTATATATGAGAATACAGAGAAAGCAAGATGATAAACAATAAAAATACATTTCAACCATTTGCTTACTCACACATTCTGAACAGACAGGGACACCTAGTGGACAATAACACATTTGAGGGACTCAAGGAAGACAAAAATAACCATATAAAAACAATGGCTGTATTGTGCTTTGTCTGTCAACATAATGTTATGACATTATTTTTAATTAAAGACATGATAATAAATTAACTTTGTATGAATCACTTCACTTCGTCCATGTAGCTATCACAACATCATCCAGTAGATGGCCTTATGTGCCAAGCATCATTTGATTCTTCATATGTTCTCCTTCATGGCTGTCCTTCGAAAAGAGACACAGCTGGAACAGAATAATGTTATTGTGTTACACTGTATCAATTAATTATAATGATTAAATATTCTCTAGCACATTTTCACAGAGAGTATTTTACATTCTTGGTCAGGTTAGTTTAATATAAAAGCACAATGTCCTATTTAAGATTGATATTGAAAGTACATATGGGCTTACTTGGTGTGCTTCTATGGGATCTTTGTGATGCACGGAGCCCCTCCTTACTCAGTCTGGGCATTGGAGGCCTTACAGGACCAGGACGTATCCCTGCATTCCATTGGGAGGTCTGGGAAAGTCTCTTTATGGAGTCCTTGTTAGCCGGAAGTGCTTCTAAGTTCTGTGCTGCCCATTTTGGCCTGTTTTGGTTTTGCTTTCCAGCTGCACTGAGATCCAAGGATAAAAACATCTGTGAAAATTTACAAAAAAAACCTTGATTTATCTTATATTTCTAACAAAAAAAGCATACATGTTCAATATAATGTCTGTTTTCTTCCCCCAGCAACACAGTGCCCTCTTTTTCCTCTGTGCAGCACATTTCCATGATATCCCACGTGTAGTCTGATCAGTATGCATGATGCCTCTTGGTTATGTCGTCTCTGGAGAATTCTTTGCATGCTGCTGCTGCTGATTTGTATGAGAATCAACAGCACAGTCACATGACAATTATATTAGCTTACCAAAGATTTGGCCTTGCGCAGCTTGTATGTTGAGCGAGATGGTGCTTTCATAGTGTTTTCCTGTTTTATTGTAGCACTTTTTCCCTTTATCAGTCTGTAGAGATAAAGACAGCTTAGCATTATTTCTGCTGTAGTTGTGCTACTAACACTTTCAACATGCACATGTACAGAATAAAATGCACTAAAATAGTGCAGCATATCGTTGGGTCACATAAGGTTTTTTGATATTTTATAATAACTCAGAATTCAAATATAATACTGTGTATATATATGTTTATTTTTTATGTTCTTGAAAGTTATGTTATGTCTCTAATGCTCACCAAGGCTGAATTTATTTCAAAACAGTATACAATATTATGCAATAGCATTACATTTTAAAATGTTTTAATATATATTTAAATGTAATTTACTCCTGTGATGTAAAACTGAATTTTTAAGTAGACATTACTCCAGTTGTCAGAGTCACATGATCCTTCAGAAGTCATTCTAATATGCTAATTTGTGCTCAAGAAGAATTGCTTATTGTTATTGTAATATTTTTGTGGAAATCGTGATGTTTTTTCCAGATTCTTTGATGAATGGAAAGTTTAAAAGAACAACATTCATTTGAAATGTAATATTTTTGTAACAATGTAAAAGTCTTTACTGTCACTTTTGATCAATTTGATGCATCTTTGCTAAATAGAAGTTTAATTTCATAAAATCTTACTGATGGTCTGACCCCAAACATTTGAAAGGTAGTGTATCTATGCGTTTGCAAAACAAAACAAGTTGTTCACTTACGCTTTTCTTGCATGCTCAACTGGGTCAAGGTTATCCAAGTAGTTAAAGCGTATTGTGTCAGTGGGATGCCTGTCTGAGTCTCTCCACGGCGGAAGACCTTTAGCTGATTTCACCAAGCCATTCCCATCTTTACTCTTCCCATGGAGACTCGAGAGGACAGATTTCAACTCCCTGTGACCGGTCACAGGAAGTGACCCCTCTACCTCACTGCCAATTACTTTCACCTCAGGGATAATAAACTCTTCCTTCACAGGCGCCTGGAGAAAGTGGAAAATGTGCGCCACAAAAAATGACATTTATTCCAACAGATGAGACTCTAAAACAGCCTTTTAGCAACATCTTACCTTGGGCCTGCTAATGTGCAGCTCCTGCACTGTCTCTATGTAATGCCTCTTCCATACACCTTGTTCAAATGGTGTTGGAGTAAAGGTTATGCACCAGCCTAGTTTCAGACATTTAGGCATCCACAGTTGGTCAAGCTCAACCAGGTTTTTCCAATGCCAGCTCACCTCCAAATGAATATATTACAGAAAACACTGTCATACACATAGTACTGTTCAAAAGTTTAGGGTCAGTAAGATTTTTACATTATTACTTAATATTTTTATTCAGCACAGATGTACTAAACTGATCAAAAGTGACAGTAAAGACATGTATAATGTTATCAGTGTTAGTGTATTTGCACACAGTATGTATAGAATACATTTAAGTGTGCATGTAGGAAAGTGTTTTTATTCATGGCATCAAAATATTCATAGTATACAATTCCAATAATGTTTATTAATTTATTTGGTAAATTTAACAATGGCCCATACCTGAGCACATCTACAGAGGCTTCGGGGGTCAAGGAATGAAAATATATAGAGTGATATGACCCTGGGAAGGACCCTTGTGAAGTCGAGGGACTCCTCTGGTACCCAGCTGCTCAGAGTCTGTCTGAGATGTTTCAGCTGGCTAGCAGAGCATCTGGAGAAACAGTCTTGTAGCACCTGTTTCCGCTGGCTATCTGTCCACTTCTCAAACTGGGGCAAAGAGGAAGAGGGCTTGAGCATATAATCAACAGAGCAAATAACAAAACCAAGAAACTTTTTTTAAAGTAAGTGCATTTCTTACCCATTTTCCAAGCAAATTTCTTCTCTCTTCAAAAACCTGCAAAAGTGTTCACATTTGACATGAAACATTCTACACTGTAATATCACTAATATCAATGTTACAGTAGCTTCTTATGTTAAACAAAGCAGAAGATCATATACTATATTTTTGGTTTCTGTACATGAGCATTGGAGAGCTGATGATTTAGAGGTGTCCAGGTACTCAGTTTCGTCTGCATTTTTGTTCTGGGAGCTTGTGGCATCTTTCACTGAAATTCAGACGTTTGAGATTCAGCTCCAAAAATACATACCCATGTTAAGGCAAACAAAGGTGCTGTGATTTCATACTAGCAACAACAAAATGGCCTAGCTGTACAGTGTAATACGGTACAAAAGATAAAAAAATCAAACCTACCATGTGTAGTAATGTCAACCGGAAATAGTCATGTTAGCTATCATAACAAAACCATTAAATGTTTACTGATCCGATATTGATGGTTTTGCTCTTCCTTCTCAGTATAGTTTACCTGTCTCCATAGCAATCACACTCTCTCTCACTCTGTCCCGCCTCTTTCCAAACACTGGCTATGTTCGATTCGCAAATGATTCGTTCTTTTGAATCGGATCTTTTAAAATGAATCGGTTGGAAATGAAATGGTTCACCGATGCACCGATGCAAGATTTGACTGATGGGACGAAAGTAAATTAATTTATTAACAGAATAGCAGAAATGTTATTAAAATAAATAAATAAAAAAAATAGATAAAAACATTAATTTGTAGTATATAGTTTTGTTTGTTTTAAAGTTTTATCAACATGATATTTACGAGTTAACTTTATTAAACAGATTTTTATTAATATGTGCAAACACTTTTTCATTTGAGAGATGTAAATTAATTTTAGTATTGTTTAATGTAAATGCTAATTATATTTAGGAACTAAATGTATTCATGTTTTTACTAGCAGAATTGTGGTGGCAACAAACTGGTTTGGGGCACGAACGGAATATAAACATCCTTAGTAATCGAAAAAAAATGTATCAAACATTAAACGTTGTTAAAATACCTCGCCGCGACCACGCGATGACGTAATTACGTCGTCATGTACAAGAACCAGTGACTCGTTTAGAACCGATTCAGCGAAATAAAACGCTCAAAAGAACCGAACCTCAAAAAGCAGTCGGACTTCCCACCACTAAACACACCGCCCCTCATTCGAGGCAACCACAAATCAACAGCGCCAACTTCATTTCATTATAGTGCCGAGACGCTCCTCGCTCCCAGCGGCCCCTGGCCATTGCAGCGATGATATCCGTGGATAAACCGAAGCCGTTAATATGTTTGCACACTGAATGTGTTTTTTCACGCTCAATCCAGTGACGTAAGTTCTATTATGCTTTTATATTGAGTGAGAGCAATATTCGTCTGCGCGTCATCGTCAAATGCGCGCGCCCGTACAAATCCTCAAACCTGCAGGAAGACACTCAGGGCTCGTATTGTTAGAGAAGCGGAGTGGAGTCCCACATGCGAAATATCCCTACTGGAGAGGTAAGAACGACTTTTTTTATCATTTCCATAATTAATTTAGTATAGAAACATGTTTTAAAAATAAGAACAATACTCCTAAAAGTAGAGCAGACACCTATTTTGAAGGTAGTTTCTTTACAGCGAAGCTGCTACACGCCTCGATAGACAGGGGCTCATATGGTCATAAAGGAAATGGTTATCTGTTATTCGCCTTTATTTTGATAAAAACGCGACAGTTTTTACATTTAACATGTTTTTATTATTGAGTTTGTTAAAATCAATAAATATGATACAATAAAAATCATATTTTATCGCAGGGCATTTGTGATAGTAAAATCCTCGTTCTGCATGAAGCCGTTTTTTTTGTTTGGTTTTTTTTTTGCTGTTTTTTTTTTCAAGTTAAATGTATAAATACTGAGGTGTGTCAGGCATATAAACCAGATCAAGAATACAATTAAAATAATTTAGCAATTTTTCATTTTTGTGTAAACCGCGTCTCTTGCTGTGAACATCACTTTTTATGTTTTATGTTGACAATCTTGAAATAATCGCAGCCTGTGACTGGGCACAGGCACTACAAAATATATCTTCAAACTAAAACTACATCAATAATGGGTTGACTGTTTTAAAGTTATTGAATTCCAGTTATTAAACAATCAATATTTAATTTTTTTAATTGTTATTTATGGTTGCATTTAGACTGAAAGCATGGAACATAATTTGATTCTGGACAAGTTAATATTGCGTTTTCTTTTGCACTGAGTACATGGTTACACTGAACTTCCCCCTGGGTAATACACTTATAAAGCACCTTTTATTTACTATAATATGGCAGTGCTTTTTGATCCTGCATTGTTCACTTTGAAAACATTTCCCACGCCTTAAGAGATCTCCAGGAAGATTTTTCATGTTTGAATAAATTGTCACCCCATTCATGAATAATTCATGCCTGTTCATTTCAAATGTGACATTTGATGCTTTTTCTCCCACAGATGTATATCTTATAAATGCATGGCAACCCTAGTCGTACCTACACTGGATAGTGGACATGCATTGAAAAGACCTGGACCTGGCACAGCAAAATGGAGAAGCACACCCTATCTGTGCAATTTAAGTCTGGTGTCAAGCAACAGATAATTAATGAAGGAATGGCGGAGCTCAGATTTTCTTGATACAACCCTTTCTTTGCAAATCACAGCACAGACGGACATGCCATGGATCTCCTTTGGGTTCTGTACTCCATGCTGACTGTATGTATGGCCATCAATATGGAAGCCACCGGGAGCCATAGCATGTTTACCTGTGAGCCTATCACATTAAGGATGTGCCAGGGCCTCGCCTACAATACCACCTTCATGCCCAACCTTCTGAATCACTATGATCAGCAGACCGCTGCTCTCGCCATGGAGGTAAACCACATTACAATAAATGATGTGATCAAACTGCCTTACATTAACCTAGGACTAGTTTAATCATCATGCTCTAATAACTGCATGACCTCAACAGCAGTCAAATAGATGTGGGGTATATATATATATATATATATATATATATATATATATCATTTTTTCATTATTTATAAATTTTCAATATAACACAAAAATCAAAACAAAGATGAACTACAATTAAACAGTAATTAAACAGCAAGATGAAAAAAAAAACACTTTAAACCAAAGAAGAAAAACAAACAAACACATAACAACCACAACAATAGTAGTAAAAATATATAAAATAATATATTAATTATACAGGTCTCCAATGGCAAAATATGTAAATATTTTTTTTAAACATACACATTATCAGATCTGGATTATATTATAGCATTAAATTTTAATTTTAGTAAAATAATAGCACATAGATGATAACAGTGGATAATAATTTATATAGACTTGTGTCAAAGGGGTTCATGACAGGTCCAAAGAAAATGTCCATGTCTCTAAGAAAACTTGAGTTTTATTTTTGAGGCTTTGTTGAATATTCCATGTGAAGTGTGTCATTTATGGTTTAAATAATTCAAATGTTGGAGGTTGTTCTTTTTTACAGTTTATTAGGATATATTTCGTAGATACATACGAAATCAGACCTGTCCGGATAATTATTTCCTAAGCAGAGAAATAATCTTTTTTTTTTTTTTTTTTTTGAGTTTTTAAAAAAATAACCAGGGCAAACCCTTTACCGTGGATCAATTTAATGTGCAGTTTTTCTGTATTTTTCCTGCAAGTAGCAATAAAAGCAAACCATAAATGTTAAAATGCATTAGTTTAAAACGTATGTACTAACACCATCAAAGATTTGTCATTTTCGATTTGACCCAGTTATTTCTTATGCCCTGCAGATAATTCAGATCACATTACAGAAATGTTTAAAGGGAAATTAATCTTTGATCTGTCCTACGGGGATGTTTTCTATATTTTTATTTCTGAAGTGTCTTGCCGTTTTAACCAATTTTTTGGTCCTCTTTTGCGTGTGGCCATGACGAAATAAGCATCTTATAACTATTTATGTAACAAGGTTGCTTTACAGCGGCTTGCTAGTGTATGCCACAGTGCTTGATGTCATGAGCAGTTAATGGTGCTCAGGCGCGTTGTTTATTTTGATTGTTCTGTAATCTTTGTATCTGCAGCTATAACGCTTGGATTGATTCGAGCCGATGGTTAATCCTCTTTTCCCGGGCTGCAGTATTCAGCTGAGCCCAACTGAAAACAGCTGCATTAGCTTGTTACAGCGGCCAGTGTATCTGTTGAACACACACAGCACTGTAAACGTTATCTAAAACCGGCTGTCCTCAGTCACAAGGTTTTAACTTATTCACTCCAGTCCTGCCCTAGAATAATAGAGGGAAGGGACAGGAAATTAAAGACATAAAAAGAAGAAAGAATGGATGGAGTTGAGCTGAGCTGAGGCAACCCATCTGCTCATCCTCTTGTACATTTGTGTGGAAATGTGGAGTTACATAACCTTTTGCACTGTAACCAGCATAAACACACACACACAAAGTGATGATACTTTTTAAACCCACTACTGCACAAAGGATTACAAGATCAGTGTAGAAATACATTCAAATGCATTTGAACGATAATCACAATTCACATGTAACACTCTGCAAATATATTTTTCAAGCATTGTATATACAAAAAATTATTTTAATATTTATTTTATAATATATTTTTATTTAATAATTTAATAATTGATTTGTTTGTTTTATATATTGTTATTTTTATTTTATAATTATTTTTAATTATTTATATTAAATTTGTTTGTTTGTTTTATGTATTATTATTTTTTATCTTATAATTGTATAATAATCATTTTTAATTATTCAATTAATTTGGATTGCAAGAATGAAAGGATTTTATTTAAATTTCCTTAATACATCAGAACGTTTTGGCATGATTTCTGCATTTGAGGATAAATTAACAGAAAAATAAAATTTAAATGTGATTTTATTGATAAATAGCTTTTACTATTTTTACAAACAACTGACATCAATGACTAGAAGGTGACAGTTTAAGCAGCAATTAGTCTACTCAAGAAAACCAGACTAAATCTTTCATGTCATCAGTTCTAAACCATTTATTTCTTTCTGGCGTCATGAGGGTCACATGAAATATCCTTGCTTTCAGATTCAAAATCACTGTCGGACAGTGGCAGCATCTTGCTCTGAACTCTCGGTAGCCTCATTTGTGAAGTGGGACAGTTGCCTACAGGGATGGTTTCTGGGATTGTTGTAGTTGCATGCAGTAATGGGAAGGTTCAGGGAGCATTTGAACTGAGCATGCAAAGAGAATGCTGGGTAAATCTAACAATATTAAGCATTTCAGGTGCACTGATTGATGCAACTTGACATCTAGTTAATTTCAACTTCCTTCCCCATTTGTCAAACATGCGAAGATACATGACCTTGTCCTCGTGTTATTTTTACCATGGCGTGGTTATCATTAAGGCCACCCTGCAGTTGTAATACAATCTGGCGACTCAATTTATATCAGCTATGCATTGCGTGGGAATCATTATTTTTAGATATTTGTGAGAGGTGCTATGACTTTTGTAAGTGATGTAACCAAATAAAATGGGTGAAAAAAATTCATAGATATTATTTTGCATAGACAAAATGGTTAAACAGGATTGTTTATACTATAATTGTTAGCATGGAGCATTTATGCACATTTATTAATGCATTAACCTTTAGGACAGTGTTTTTTTGGAATGGCAGGGTTGACCATTATTTCCCATCCATATCTTCTTCTTCTTTGTCCCTTCCTCTTCTGTCTGTTTCTCTTCTCCACTCCCTCCTCTCTTTTCATCCCTCCCCCCACACAAGGTACTGCGGTTGCCGGGGAAACGGATCCCAATTGTATTGCAACAAAAGAGCAGGCTTTCTCTCTCAGGAGGTGGTCGTCACTCGCACTCTGACCTCTCTCCCTCAAACCGGCCCGTTTATGCATCACTGGTTGCCATGGCAGTACAGTTGAATTCTGTTAAGTGAACACTGCCTTAAGTTAAATAGTGACCGGTGGAAAAGGGAAAACTAACCAGAAGGGCATATGAGAATTTATGTACAATTAAAAATAATAATTGGTCAGAATGCTTTGAGGACGTGACCTAAACTTCGTTATCAATGAGCAAGTGGGGGTTCACTGAGAAAGGCATATGTACTTTGGATTTATGGGTAGAGGGAGGAACTAAACGTATTTACTTGTGAATGGACACATTTAAAAGGTCAGGTTAGGTGATTTAGAAGTTCTTCTGTTTGCCTTGTTGTTTTTCCCTTTTCTTTTTGCAACTCGGAGAGATCTAAGAATAAATCAATGAAATACACACTATATCAGTTGATATTGGGCTTTTTTTCTTTACTGTATGTGCTCATTTACACCTATTTTTACATTTAGATTACCTTTGCAGTCACCACTGAGTGCTTTACTTATTTTTTTTTTTATATTGTTTTTAATAGTGTTATTGCAGTGCCTTAATTCACATTTAGGATTTCAAATAGTGGATTTAATTGTTAGCTTGTTTCATTTATTTATTTATTTGGTTCTATTTATTTTTTTATTTTTTAGTGCTATCAAACGATTAATCGCGATTAATCGCATCCAAAATAAAAGTTTTTGTTTACATAATATATGTGTGTGTACTGTGTATATTTATTATATATGTATACATACACACACATACAGTATATATTTAAGAAAAATGTTATATTTGTATATTAAATTATTTATATATAATATAAATTATATCAATATATACATACATGGAAATATTTTCAAAATATATACTGTATGTGTGTATATTTTTATATATATATATATATATATATATATATATATATATAATAAATATAAATATATATATAAATATATATATATGTAAACAACTTTTATTTTGGATGCGATTAATCGTTTGACAGCATTATTATTTTTACATAATAGTATAACATTTTGATATTTGCCATTTATCAGCCATAACATAAAAATAATAAAGTTAATATTGGTAACACTGTTGTTGTAATTTGAATGAAATGCGGTAATTTTCTCCATATTAAGTGAAGAATTGATTGTTTAGAAAGATAATGAAAGCCATCGCTGCATGTAATTTGTAGCAAATAGCATTTTTAATAGCCAAACATATTTGTATATAATAATTATGTAAGACATTTTATAATTTTTAACAACCAAACACTAGGAGTTATATTTTTAATTATGTAATTTATTATAGCATTTGAAGTCACCAACTTGAGGAGCAATATTATTATTTTATAGTAATTATTAGCATTTTTAACAGCCAAACACTATGAGTTATATTTTTTTATATTATAATTATCTACATTATTATAACATTTTTAATTGCCAAACCCTAGGAGCACTGTTATCATATTTGTTTATGATAATTGCATAAATTATTAGCATTTTTTAACAACCAAGCAATAGGATTTTTTTAAAAAAATTTATTATAATTAAAAATAATAAAAATTGCTGCATCCCTACTTGCTACACAAGTGTCTTGGAGCACTAAAAGAATTGTGTTTTCAGCTATATTTACAACCTATGTATGTGAAACACACAGATCCAGCCATATTACAAAAGACTTGACCATGTTAACTTCCATATATTTTGCTCCTGGGGATTTTAGTTTCAAACTGAATGAAGTGCTTCCACATCTCCCATAGATATTGTATAGCATGCCAGCTGTATGAAGCATTTACTCCTATATAATGCTTTGAAGCACATGCTTTCTGCCCAAACAAGAAGCAACAGTCACTGTGCCTCTTCTGCCTTCAGCAAATTCTGTATCTCTGTATGTTTTGAATATCCCTAAATAACTTTCTGCAATGCCCTTAAGAAACACAAAGGCACTGGAATGGACATTGATGAGTAGGAAGTGTATGTTTGCCCTTAGGACAGCAGTGGACGAGATGCACACATTTGAGTTCATCAGATCATACCATTGCATGTAATGTGGGCTGACAGCCATGATGAGATAATGTTTTTCACCAGATCAGCAAATAATGGCACTTGCTTTATTTTTATCTTGCTTAAAAGCCAGAGTGTGTCCACTCAATTGAGCTCAGAATGGTGCAAGACATGTCATAAGACCTTCTGTACCGACTACAGCCGCAGATGCCAGTAATGATACATCAACAACTGTGAAGTTGCAGCAATAAAAGTCAGTCACATTCAGTGAATATGTCATTGTCTATAGCTTTACTTATTGTCCACAAAATATTATAATGATAAAGCTCATTTGGCCAGCATTAGAAGCTATGTGATGAAAACAAGCATTTTTTCCACATGCTTTCATGGTCTGATGGTTAAAGCCGGTGCTCTTTGGTGTGTCACGTTAGTGGCACATCTCAATGGTATATGCTGCGTTAAATATGGATTAGGTACTTGGAAACGATTGCTGGATTTGGATGCTTTGTGTCAAAATGGGCAAGCATAATATCCATCCTAATCCCTTTTTACAGACATTTTGGGTGGTAGCCTAGTGTGCTGGCAGTGGCTGAATGCTCTCTCATTATGGATATGCATTATACATCCATTATATATAATAAATGTGTTGGACTGTTGCAGTCATTTTAAGGCTGGATGGTTTTATTTGCAAAAGTAAATAATGGTAACACTGTTGTTAGCTAATTAGATCATCTCATTGGATTTAGCCTAAACGCTTAGGTAATTTTCTACATATTAAGTGAAGTATTGGTTGTTTAGGAACATAATGAAAGTCATCATTCCATGTCATTTTAAACAAATAGCATTTTTAATAGCCAAACATATTTGTATATATTTATATAAGTCATTTTAGCATTTTTAACAAGCAAACACTAGGAGTTATTTTTGATAATTGCATGAATTATTAGCATTTTTAACAACCAAGCAATAGGAGGTTTTTTAAATATTATAATTATGTAAATTATTATAGCATTTTAATAGCAACCACTAGGAGCAATAGTATTATTTGTTTATATAGTAATTTAGCATTTTTAAACCACCAAAAATGTATATTTCTTTAATTATATGAATTATTATAGCATTTCTAATAGCCAATCCCTAGGAGGGAATTTATTTATTTATTTACTTACTTACTTTTTGTTTGTATAGAGATATTGACATTTTCTGACATTTTTTCTTTTCACCATTAGTAATTGCATAAAATGCTTAAAAATAAAATACATAGCACACACATCCTTTTACTTTTTTCTAGCATGTTCATGTAGGTCCTTTTTTTTTCCAACACAAGCGGTGTCAAAACCCCCACCCGACCATCACAAAGGCCCTTACTCTGCAGGGGTGGAGGCGTTATTGTCTATCTGTCTGGTCCTGGGTGGAGTCTTTTTCTTTTTCCCCCATGGGATTTGCATATTTATGTCCGGCCCCAAAGCTGGTACTAACTCCCAGAATGCCTCATGGTGTAAGTGGGCCTCAGCAATAAACAGCATGTCTCCCGCCCCAAACAAAGCTCCTCCTCAGAGAGGTTGCATTACAGATCCAATTTTAATTCTCATTTTACATGAGGGTGACCGAGTAACTGATAAAAAATAGGGAAGAGTCAGAGACGTGGCCTGGTGGGTTTTGTTCTTGCTTCATTGAGCACTAAAGATGCTCCTTCTGATGTTCTCAAGATGACTGGAAATGGTTTGTGAGATTTCCAAAAGTCATCATTGATTAGTTTTTATACGTTACTAGATTTGAATTTCTTTGTCAGGTGGTAGGCAAAAAATAGCAGCATGTTTTTCTTGAGGGTTTATTTTTAGCTTTAAAACTACATCTAATTATCAGAACAAATGGTATTACAATTGTCAGGACATGGCTTTTATTTGGGATTTTACAGGGGCGTCTGGTCGCCCTATTTAACACACTGGAACAGGGTCACACGGGATAGAAAACAATAGTATTAATAATTATACCCGTGAGATCAAAATTAGAGTTTTATGCTTTGAGGCCATCTATGTACCTACTCCTAAAAAAATTAAAAGCATTCACTCTTAACATTTTCAGTCTTTCTCTGTAGAGAAAATAGAAAAATATTGATGACTCATGTTGCACTGTATAGTTTTTGTGAAAGTTGATTATTATTATTAACAACAACAACAACTTTCTTTTCTATATTTTTCTTGTCTGTCCATACAGCCCTTTCATCCTAAGCTTAGAGTGCTAATTTACTCATTACACATTTACAGTATGTGGACAAAGTAGAATATCAAACTAAATAGCTGAACTGTTGTTAAAATACATCTACAGTTTTGTATTTATTTATTTAAACATAAAGAATATTAAATATTTATAGAAAACAAAAAATAATATTTTTATAATTATTATTATTATTATTAATATATTATTTAATAATTTATTATTTATTATTAACACTGTTTTTTCTTGTCTGACAGCCCTTTCATCCCATGGTGAACTTGGAGTGCTCTACTGAAATTCGCCCATTCCTGTGTGCTCTTTACGCACCCGTGTGCACCGAGTACGGCCGCGTGACCCTGCCATGTCGGCACCTGTGCCAGCGTGCCAAGAGCGATTGTTACAAGCTGATGGACATGTTTGGGGTCAGTTGGCCAGATGAGATGGAGTGTAGCAGGTACATGATCACTCTCATTAACTTCTGCTGTTCTTTATTATATGATATCATATCCTGAAATGATACTCTGTCTCCTAGGTTTCCAGATTGTGATGAATCTTACCCCCGAGCGATAGACCTGCTCCCGAGCAGTGACGCGACAGAGGAATCTCCCTCATCGGTTCAGCGGGACTACGGCTTCTGGTGTCCACGAGAGCTGAAGATCGAGCCTGACTTGGGTTACTCGTTCATGGGTGTGCGCGACTGTTCGCCCCCCTGCCCAAACATGTACTTCCGCAAAGACGAGCTCATCTTCGCCCGCTATTTCATTGGCGTTGTCTCCATAGTCTGCCTGTCGGCGACGCTTTTCACCTTCCTGACCTTCCTCATCGATGTTGGCCGCTTTCGCTATCCTGAGCGGCCCATCATCTTCTACGCTGTCTGTTACATGATGGTGTCCTTGGTCTTCTTCCTGGGTTTCCTGCTGGAGGATCGCGTGTCATGCAACGCTGCGAGCCCGGGTCGATTCCGTGCCTCCACCGTCACCCAGGGCTCCCACAACAAGGCCTGCACACTGCTCTTCATGACGCTCTACTTCTTCACCATGGCAGGAAGTGTTTGGTGGGTCATCCTCACCATCACCTGGTTCCTGGCGGCCGTTCCCAAATGGGGAAGCGAAGCTATAGAGAAGAAGGCTTTGCTGTTCCACGCCGTGGCTTGGGGCGTCCCGGGAGCCCTTACTATCACCCTCATGGCTATGAACAAAATCGAGGGCGACAGCATGAGCGGCGTTTGTTTCGTGGGGCTCTATGACCTCATGGCTTTGCGCTGGTTCCTCTTGGTGCCTCTCGCATTGGATGTGGTCGTAGGTGTGGTGCTGCTGTTAGCGGGTATTGCCGCGCTAAATAGGGTCCGGATGGAGATTCCCCTAGAGAAGGAGAACCAGGACAAACTGGTGAAGTTCATGATCCGGATCGCCGTGTTCTCCGTCCTGTATCTGGTGCCTCTGCTGACCGTCATTGGATGCTATCTGTATGAACAGAGCCACAGATCAGTTTGGGAGACCACTTGGGTACAGGAGCGCTGTAGAGAGTATCACATCCCCTGCCCTTTTAAGGTAAGAAGATAGGGTGTGAAATACTTACACTACCATTTAAATGTTTGGGGTTGTTAATGTTTTGGAAAGACATATCTTATGTTGTTCACCAAGACTGCATTTATTTGATCAAAAATACAGATAACTGTTTTCTATTTGTGTATGTTTTTAAATGTAATTTATTCCTGTGTTGGCAAAGCCAAATTTTCTGCAGCCATTACTCCAGTCTTCAGTGTCACATGATCCTTAAGTAATCATTCTAATATGCTGATTTGTCGCTCAAAAAATGATACTGACCCCAAAATTTTGAATAGTAGTGTATGTTCATATTGTCCTAAATATAAGCAATTGTTTTAGCATATAAAATGACAGATTTTTAATGTGACCTTTGTACAGTGTTACTAGGAAATAAGATTATCTACACCAAGTCAGAACCATTCATGATGTTTGTTCTGACCATATGTCAAGTGAATTTATACTACTTTGCTTGTTGTGAATAATTGAAGGCCTCCACAGTCTCCTACCAACTCTGTCCTCACTCTATATTAGAAAAGTTTTTAGTGTTTAAAAATTTGTTGTTGTGACTAAGTGGTCACTGTAAGATAAGGGTGGGCAAAATTACCAAAATCTTAATATCAGGATATGAGATCACAATATTTTATTTCACAGTATATATATATATATATCACAATAAAGTTATTTTTACTTTAAATAAGGTCTTTATGATATCAAAATTTTTGATACCATAAACATTTCATAACTCTTGTCACCAGTGTAAATATCACAAAAAAATAATACTAGCCTAAATTAAATTAAAAAAAACAAAAAAAACAAAACTAAATCTCACTGAAGACAAGCAATAAGTCAGCGATTAAATAGGAAACTAATTACAAGCAATAGGACAAACAAATAAATGCTACATACATTGTATAATTAAAGAGCAGTGAGATATTTTCTTAGGGAATTTGACACGTACAAGTGTGATTATTTAACTGTTCAAGGCCTACAGTATAAAGCGGCAAAAATAAGTTCAATACTGCCACACCATCTTCACGTGTGTGTGCCTCTCTGACAGCACTCAGACAGCGTGCATATAGCAAAATGATTTCTCTTTCGCTGCTGAATGCGTTTAAACGACTTCAAATCACTTGTTTTTAAACTGCAATGCTTAAAAATGTGTGCAAACGATAAGTCTTTGTGACCAAACTTGTGAGCTTTATCCAGGGTCAGAAATGAATGGAAGTTCAGGGTAAAAATATCATCAATAGTGAAACAAATCCCAGAGAAAATCAAAATATTTCATTTTAGTTTTTTGGTAACGTGACGTTTTCCTTATTTATACTAATGCATTTGACATAAAACGGGGTGAAAAAGGGCCCCTGATTTGCAGATTTTGTGCATCTTTCAGAAACAGGATTCATGATTTCCAGCTGCATATCTCCGTTAAACATACAGCAGCTGCTGCTCTGTGAATATATCTCGTGTCTAACATGATGCAAACAAACTAAAAACTAAAGACTGCCATGGAACGTTTCAGCTTCAGCTCAGTAAAAATCCCAGTAATGATGTTTATCCATATGTGTGTGTGTGTGTGTGTACATGCCTGAGGCAGCTTGGGATTGTGGGATTGGTTTTAACGAGGCCTTGTTTACTGCCGCAGCTTCTGTTCTGTTGTGGTGGAGCAAAAAGGACAGTCATATGTCATGTTAATTCTGTAACAGTACTTCATGAAGAGCTATGAAGTGCATTGCTATAAATAGCAGATCTCTAGTCACACTGCAGTAACTGATAATGTCATACAGATTTAGACACCCTAAAAAATGTGTCAGTCTATTTGTTATATTGCATTATATATCAAAATATTACCAAGACGGGCTGACAGCATTCAGAGCAGAAGAAATGCTCCATCTAAAGCACTGAGAGAGAGAGTGTGTATTGGATAAAGAAGAGGACAGACATTTGTGTTGACTGCAGCTATGTTTATGCCGTTGGCAATTGTGCAGTGAGCTGAGATAAAGCACTTCCCATCCACACAATCGCACGCACACAACCCAGGGCTAAACTGACATACACAAGTACACTCACGCACACACTGCATGAGGTTATGAGCAAACGCTAAGATCTGCAAGGGAAGGATGTTCCTGCATGTTCTGATTACAAATCAGGTTTCACCTGTTCTTATGTTGCATACTAAGCAAATGTGTGAAAACCAATCTACTGCTGTTGTCTTCACAGGTGGAACAGACGAGCAGGCCAGATATCGCCTTGTTTCTCATCAAGTACCTGATGATGCTGGTAGTGGGAATCCCGTCAGTGTTTTGGGTCGGCAGTAAAAAGACTTGCTTCGAGTGGGCCAGTTTCTTCAACGGGCATCGCAGGAAAGAGTGAGTTTCGTGTAATGCTTGAAGAATTTATATCATTATTGTTCAGGCCTACTGTGCAGTGTTGTGTGACCATTTACATGACTTTTCAAGAAACACAAACTGATAAAGGCCTTGAAAGTCATTTTAAGTAGAGATGTAACAATATTAAAATTCTTGCTGTTTTTATTTATTTATACACTACCTAAATACACTTCCGTTCAAAGGTTTGGGGCCAGTATGATTTTTTCATTAGAAATGAATACTTTTATTTAGCAAATGTGATATTGACTGATTTTTATCTTAAATTCAGTTCTTTTGAACTTTCTATTCATCCTAAGAATCCTCAACAAAGCATATCATGGTTTTCACCAAAAAAATGCATTTTGTACCTTGATAATAAATGTTTCTTGAGCACTAAATTAACATATTAGAAGGATTTTTAAAGGATCATGTGACACTAAAAACTGGAGTAATGACTGCTGAAAATTCAGGAATAAATTCTATTTGAAAATACATTGAAATAGAAAACATTTCTTTTAAATTGTAATAATATTTTCACAGTTTTACTGTATTTTTTTAAGTAATAAATGCTGCTTTGTTGAGCATTAGAAATTTTTTATAAAATTGTTTAAAAATCTTATTAACCCTACATTTTTGAATGGCACTGTAGTTAGTTAATTAAATTAATTATTAACTCTTAATAATTATTAACATTTAAAATCATTTAAATACTACAAGTTAGGCATCAGAGCATTATATATTGCAGTATGAAAAATTTATATTCATTTTGAGATTTGCTAAATATTACATTTATGAAATTATAAATGTTTTTAAAGATTAATTTTGAGTGAGCTTTAAATGATGGCAAAAGAAATCTAAATAGAGAAAATGAGCATAAACAATTAAATATCAAAAATGTAGTATCTAGTATCATCCGTTAACAGAAATGGTTCAGATATATATCATGTATCTGCCACATGCAAGTAGCCACAGAAAGTAATTCAGTCAGTGTGCATTTTAATAAAATTCCTACCATTTGTGCATAGACCTGCTGTGCAATAAAGACACTTAATGGAGGACATGAAGTAGCCACAGGAAATAGTTCAATAAGTGTGTGCTGTCTCATAGGGGTTAGTGTAAAAGCTTCCTCTCCACACACCTCTGTCCCTTATATCAGCGCATTAACCTCCTCTCCCTCTCCTTGTCCCACCCCCTCCTCTTTTGTTCATTTCGACTCCTTTATGCCCTCTGCCTTCCCCCTCTCTCTTCCTTCGCTCCTCTGTCACTCCCTCCCCACTTTGCCTCGTTTTTCCCCCGTCTCTTCCACCCTCAGCAGCACGGTGCACGAGAGCAGGCAGGTGCTGCAGGAGCCCGACTTCACCCAGCTCCTCCTCAGGGACCCCAACACCCCAGTGGTGAGGAAGTCTAGAGGCACCTCGACACAGGGCACCTCCACCCATGCCTCTTCCACACACCTTGCCATGCTGGACGAGCCCCCCAGCGCCAGCACCAGCCGCGCGGGAAGCATGCGCAGCAAATCAAGCAGCTTCCACGGCAGCCTGCATCGCTCCAGAGATGGCAGGTGAGGCATCCCAGTTATAATTCAATCTCATGAGTAGGAATTCAGAAGACTTTTTTTCAGCATATTTGGCACAGATTTTTGGGGATCTTCGAAATGCAAGTTAGTAAGTGTATTTAATAAGACACGCAAGAAACAGGAAATGCGTAGAACTTTGTAAATGAATAAAGTGCGCAACTGTCATGCATTATGGGCTTTGAACCTAAAACCTTCCAAATACTAGCCTAGATACTAGATATTAGAGTTATCATGAAATGGAAGTAACACTGGAAGTTTTTATTATTTTTTTTGTATTGCAGCATACATTTGAATTAAATGGATAATCAGAAAAGAAAAATGAAAGCAGGGACTTGGTTCTATCCATCAGTTGTTGATGGATTTTGAGATGTGGGCATTGCAATTTTTTGCATATGTTGCACTGATTTTTGGGGATCTGCAAAATGCCAGTTAGTTAGACTGTTTAATAAACTGTCATGCAAAAATGGGTGATGCATAATAATTTGTGACCCTGGACCACAAAACCAGTCTTAAGTCTGTCTTAAAATACATTGTCTCTTAAAATACATTGTATGGGTCAAAATGATTGATTTTTTTTAATGCCAAAAATCATTAGGACATTAAGTAAAGATCATGTTCCATGAAAATATTTTGTAAATTCCCTACTATAAATATATCAAAACTTATTTTTTGATATGCAATATGCATTGCTAAGAACTTCATTTGGACAATTTTAAAGGCGATTTTCTCAATATTTTGATTTTTTTGCACCCTCAGATTCCAGATTTTCAAATAGTTGTATCTCGGCCAAATATTGTCCTATCATAACAAATACATACATCAGTGGAAAGCTTATTTATTCAGCTTTCAGATGATGTATAAATCTCAATTTCAAAAAATTGACCCTTATGACTGGTTTTGTGGTCCAAGGTCACATTTGTTAATAAAAGTTGTTTTAAGAAAACCTATACAAATTATGTGCGCAATGGTCATGGATTATGGGATTTGAACCTACAACCTTTCAATTACTAGCCTAGATAGCCTATATTAAAATTGCAATGAAACGGAAGCAGCAAATTATTTTTTCTTCTGTATACATCCGAATGAAATGGATTATAGAAAAAGATCAAAAAAATGAGGTAATAATAATAATAATTCATTACATTTATATAGCGCTTTTCAAGGCACTCAAAGCGCTTTACATATAAGGGGGGGGGGGGGATTTGGTTCTGTCCGTTGGTTGTTGATTGAATTTTAAGATGTGATCATTGCACTCAAAAAAATTGCATATTTTGCAATTTGCATTGATTTTTGGGGATCTGTGAAATGCCAGTTAGACTGTTTAATAAACAGTCATGTAAAAACAGGTGATGCATAATTTGTGAATGAAACGTGTTTTAAGAAAACCTATACAAATAATGTTCACCGTCATGAATTGTGGGCATTGAACCTACAACATTTCAGTTACTAGCCTGAATATCCAATATTAAACTTGTGATGAAACGGAAGCAGCGAAAGTTCTTTCATTCCTTATTGCTACATATATCCGAATTAAACAGGTTATAGATAAGATTAAAGAAAATTAGGCTGGGGATGTGGTTCTATTCATCGTTTGTTGATTGGAATTTAAGATGTTGCCGTTGCACTCAAAATAACCTTTTTTTTTTTTTGCATATTTTGTACTGATTTTTTGGGATCTGCAAAACACCAGTTAGACTGTTTAATAAACAGTCATGCAAAAAACAGATGCATAATAATAAAGTTGTTTTAAGAAAACCTATACAAATGATGTGCACAGTGGTCATGCATTGTGGGCTTTGAACCTACAACCTTTCAATTACTAGCCTAGATATCCAAAATTAATGTTGCAGTGAAACGGATGTAATGAAGAAAAAACTGTGGGGTGAGGACATGCTTGTACATATCAGTTTTTAATTTTGGTTGGAGTTTGAGATGTAGGTGTTGCATACAATTATCCATGTCGATAGTGCAGCGGCAGTTTAATAATTGGAGAAGTCCGACCAACATTCATCACCAGATCAAGTGACATTTTGATTAAACATTATAGGGTTGAAAAAACTGTTTTAAAAATAAATGAATGAATAATTGATGAATCGTTCAAAAAAGGATCTATAACATGTACTTACAAAAATATATGGCCTGAATTTTCAAACCAACTTTAGAAATGTCCCAGAATAATAGCGCGCCCCAATTGTGCACAGCTGGGCGAAACCTACATCTGCCTGCCTGATCAAAGATCTGAACATCACTGAATCTCTTTCATTATGTTTCCCATCAGGTACACAGCTTGCAGTTATCGCGGCGTCGAGGAACGTCTGCCTCACGGGAGCACCCTGCGCCTTAATGATCCGCTCCAGCACTGCGTCGTCAACCGTCTCGACAGCCATTCACGCCACGGCAGCCTGCAGTGCCTGGAGAGCCAATCACGGCACAGCAGCATGCGAGACCTCACCATCACCGCACAGGCCATCCAAAGCAGCCCTGGCAACGGCATTCACCGCGTCATAGAGGAGGATGCCACCAAGGCGTGAACTTTCACATGGCAGCAAATAGAGACCAAATGAGTAATGAGAACATGGACTCTTCTGGCACAAACTAATCATGATGGATGGCACAAATACAAGTGTTCAAACTACACAGTGTGCCACGTGCGTTTCCTGGGAATTGAACCCATGACCTTGCAGATGTTAGCATTTTCTACTACTAGTTGAGCTACATGAACAAAATGAACATATCTAGAATATATCTACTTTAAGACTTTCGATCAAAAGTTGTAAAGTTCAGTTATGGACTATACCAAACACTTGAAATCTTTTGATGTACACTACCATTCAAAAGTCTGGGGTCAGTACTTTCTACAGATTTCTATTTCAAATGAATGCCCCAGATCAAATAAATGCAGCCTTGCTGAGAATAATAAACTTCTTTTCAAATCTTACCGACCCCCAAACTTTTGAATGGTAGTCTATGTATGTACTGTTATCTTTTCTCAAGTAAAATCTGTGTGGAATCTCTTATAAAAGGGTTCCTACAATAACAGGGTCAAACGTGAGGGCTTATGATACCTCATAATTCTGTGATGTATCCAGGCACTTGCTGTTTTTTATACTCCCATGATTTAAGCTTTTCTGAGTTGTTCCACTACAGATGTGGTTTTGAATGTTTCTTTCCATTGTTTGTTGCACTTTTGACCGTTTTGTAGAACAGAACTAGTGATGAATACAGACATCTCCGCACATTTGGGTTCAATTTAAATAGACAATTCACCCAAAAATGAAAATTTTGTCATCATTTACTCACCATTGTTACATTTCAAACTTGTATGATTTTTTTTTTCCTGTGGAAGACAAAAGGAGATGTTTAGCAGAATGTACAAGCTTCTCATTTCCATACAATGATAGTGAATAGTGACCAAGGGCTGTAAAGTTACAGAAGTGTCAAAAAGCACCATAAAAACATAAACGACTCAATTGCATTACATTGCAAGTCCTCTGATATTTGCGGGGGGAAAAAGAAAAAACATTTAATTCGGTCAATAATTGTTTCCAGTGCCAAATGTCCTAAAGTTGAGGGTGAGAAAATGAAAATTATGTGAAATATCCCTTTGAAAAGCATGAAGAGCTGAATAAAAAAAAACATAAAACTAAAAAAAATTAAATAAAATTGTCAGTCATTTTAGAATAGATATTGTAGGCATTTTTCAAATGGAAATTGGCATATCCTTTACAACCAAGCTCTTCTCTGTTGAGTTTTAGCACTAATAATAATTAGTCAAGTCATTTTCGTGACATTTACCGAAAACTGTGAAAAGCTTTTTTTTTATATATATAACATGCTCAGAGATCCTGAGT
Source organism: Tor tambroides (assembly GCA_021397915.2). Lineage (NCBI taxonomy): Eukaryota > Metazoa > Chordata > Actinopteri > Cypriniformes > Cyprinidae > Tor > Tor tambroides. Next base: position 19,138 of record JAFVLL020032525.1, on the reverse strand, counting down.
GCTTTATGTACAAAATAAAACGTCACTCTCAAACAGTTCATATCCGTGTGTGTCATTTCCCTCCGTTTATTGAATTACATCAGCATCAGGTTAATATAGTAACGTCTCCATATATGCATAGTGGCCAGTTTATCCAGTCTTTGATTGACCTTACATCTGTGCAAAACGCTTCCTCATTGCTTGAAGTGATATCCACCTTTGTCAAGTGAGTGAGAAACAAAATACAACCATGAAACATATGGAATTATCACGTCATGCAAAACTGTACAAATGATTACAAAGCATTATCCCGAAAAAAGAATGAACTGAGATGAGAAAGACATTACATTTATATGTGCTCAAAGAAGTTGCTGAAATGCAAAGACATTTTATTTTTACTGGAGGTCTCTAGAAGCTTTCCACCTAAATGTCTTTTTTCCATTGCTGTTGCTTACTACAGATGGAAAGATACTACAAAACAGAGAGCCAATTTATTGTAAACCAAATTAATCAAACTAACTGAGTTTCCCGCTTTATAGAAGGAACAGAATCTGGTGCAGAAATCAAGTCGTGAAGCCTGCATGAGGCGGGACTGTGCAACTCATGATCCAATCAACTGCAAACTGAATAAGGAACAAAGTGAAGCCTGTGTCACTTATTAAACGTGCGACTTCTGAGAAGTTTTAAACATTTATTTTTCCACGGATGGAATAAATGCCCTTGGAACCACAAGAACTGTGACAAATGTGACAACTACATAATGACAAATATATCCTGGCATTGTGGGAGCAGATTCTCGTAACAGATTTTAATGGTAAAGTTAAACCTTACATTTAATAGCAGTGGTGAATGTTTTAACACTTAACGGGATCAAATTACTGAATTATCCATGAAAAAGTTTTCTGAAAATCCATTTTTCCAAGGTAGAAAGAGCCAAACTATGTGGGTTAAGCAAAGTGCGTTAAGTATTTCCTATAGTGTAACATTAGATGAAACCATCCTGGAACAAAACAAATTGTCTTTTGTCTGTCTGCAAATCTCAGATTACACGTTGGACCAGTTTCGCAATTTGGACTTAATAGATTCTAGATTGCAGAAATATGATATTTGTATGCAACCTCGCTGATATTTGTACAGTTTCGGTCAATGCACGACACGTACTGTCATCCCATAAAGCAAAACTGAGACCAAACATGATGCAGATTTAGAGTTAAAGCACACTTGTAGTAAAACAGCTTGGCCTGCGTCTCACAAAAATCTTAAAATTCCTGTTTTCTAAAAACAAAAAAGATGATGACAAAGAATTTAAATACACAAGGCAGTATCGTCTCATAAACCAAAAATAAAAGTCTAAACGAAATGACGCAACTGAAGCTTTTTAAATGGTCTTGGCGCGAGTATATTAAAATAATTTGGAAAAAATAAAAGCAATGAGATTTTTTTTCCCACATTTATCTCTTCAATATTTCCTTATTATATATTATACTATACTTTTAACCTATGTACATTACAGGTCATGTTGGCTCACGGAAGGTTCGGATTATGTGGAGACTGGCAATAATGACGGTAACAGATTCCAAGACGTTGTCGTGTCAGAAAGCCTCTATAAATTTCTACAAATCTAGGACAGGAAGCGATAGATGAGGTCGCCTGCTATCTGCGGTCTCTCATCCATTTAGCTGAAGTAACAAACGAATCACTGCACACATCACTTTTAAAAGCAAATAAAAAATATACATCATTGCATTTTTTAGTGGGATTCTATAATGGAACCATCGTTCCCGTACGGTCCACAGCTGAAGAACAGAGTGAGGGACGTGACAGTATTTTCCACCTTGAAATGAGAAATAAATAAAAGTTCACCCCTAACCCGGTCTATGTACAAACACCAGTCACGTTAAAACCCAGAATTAACTTCCACTTCTTCCTCCAATCGGCTTCTGCGTGTCCTGGTCGCTCAAACATACAAACTCTCGTGTCGGTGTGGGTTCTCCTTTGCATGTTCCCCAGTGGTGATCCTTTATGCAAATTAAGTGGGAGGGGCCTGTAGTGCCAGGGTGCGACTCTATGGGAGGGGCAAACTCAGAGTTTGTTGTGATTGGTTCATTGTTGAGTCCATCATGTGTCCCACGCCGTGCGGTCTGTGCTCTCCAGTGAGAGGGACTTTGACTTGTGCGGGGAGGCGGGGCTTGGCGGGCTGCTGAAGGTGGAGCTGTTGGAGGCAGTGGAGTGGCGGGGCGAATCAGAGTCCTGAAAAACAAAAGCCAAGAAATATTGTAAGAACAGAGATGCTACGTCCAGAATTTAGGAATCTTAGAAAGCAGCTACTGTAATCATCTAGCCCTAAAGTTTTCCTTCAAAAACACACAAGAAAAAGACGATAGACATATGAAGCCTTTAATTACATTATCATTTGCAAGTTTGGGGTCAGTAAGATTTGTATTGCTCTCTTCTGCTCACCAAGGCTGCACTTCTTTGATCGAAAATACAGCTAAAACTGTAATATGAAATATTATTTTAGGATTTTCAGCAGAATTACCTTCGCAAATCATTCTAATGTGCTGATTTGGTGCTCAGTAAACATTTCTTATTCTTATCAATTTTTTTTTAAAAATGTAATATTTTTGTAGAAATCATAACTTTTTTTTTTTTTCAGGATTCTTTGATGTGTAGAAAGTTCAGAGAAACGGGATTTTTTTGTGCCAGTGTAAAAGTCTTTACTGTCACTTTTAATCAAATTAATTCATCCTTACTTAAATTACCGACCCCAAACTTTTCAATGGTAGTGTACACATGCAATGAGTCCAAATACTGTGCAAAAAAAGGGTGCAACTAAAACCCAATTAACTGGGATCTAAATTTTAGCAGGTTTGTAACAGAAGTTGGCTTGTAAACATGGCATACTTGGTTCAGAAAAGTCCCTATTTCACATGCCGATCTCAAGAGAATATTAATCAGGATAGTTCACCCAAATATTACAATTCTTTCACCATTTACTTGCCTTCATGTCATTCCAAACCTGTAAGACTAACTTTCTTCTGTGGAACACAAAAGAAGGTATTTTGGGAAATGAAAAATATTTTTTTGTTCAGTCAAAAATGTATTGTATGGACAAACAGCTGAAACACTCTTCAAAACCTTTTTTGTGCTCTGCAAAAGAAATAGTCCTACAAGTTTGGAATGACACGAGGGCGAGAAACGATGACGGAATATTCAGTTTTGGGTGAGCGATCCATTTAACTCACACAAAATATAGAAAGTGTAAAAATGCTACTCAAATTTAGCATTTTTTGAATGTTTACATTATATAATATTGCACTTGTCACCCTGATTGAGCTCTGCCATGTCTACAAACCAAAAAAATGGTGGCGGTCCTTTAATCCAGCTGCATTTTTGAGAACAAAGCACTACAAAGTAAATAAAATGAGTTAAATGAACCTACAACACATAAAGACACGTGCTCATCTTCAAAAGCATACTCATAGCCAGTGGTTCGCAGCTATCAACGCTTCAAAGCAAAGCTGATTTCCACACTCTAAGACTTGAATCGCACTCTTTGCAAGTATATGAACGCAAACGCTTCAAGCTAAACAAGCTCGTAACAAAACGCATACATGTGTTGCATTCTAAACTTTGCCACAAGGGGCGCTACAGCACATCAGTGTAGTCTTCTTTTACAAGTTGATATGTTTATCAATATTCACCTGAAAAAACTACACATTTGACATTCAGTTTACAGTAACTCTAGCGCCCCCTTGAGTACAAACCAAGCATTTTTGTACTTGCACAGAGTATTTTTCTAGTCCAGCTCTCTTTGCTTTATACAAAGACCCTTGTTTTCTCTAGTGGACACAGGGGGTGGCCAGCAGGAGCGGCATGAAGGCGAAACATGCGAATGGAAGCTTGCCATTCCCAACCGAAGCTCTCTGCTTCACCATAATCGCTCATGGGCAGTGAAGGATAAGTTTGTGAGCTTCAAAAATGGGCAGTGGATAATTGAGAAGCACTCTGCAGGGCTACCTGAGTGTGCGGATAACAGCAGGCGTGTGTGTGTGTGTGCGCGCGTGTGTGTTTCACTGCAAACGTGTGACGTTTACCTTCATTTTACTAAGCAGGGTCCTTAAAGCCCTTTTCAGATCAGGGGTCTTCTCCGAGGGCGATACCGCCTGCCACTGAGGAGGAAAGGGCAGACTGAGTGCCAGAATGGCTTCCAAACTTGCTGAAGGAGAATGGGGCGGCCGGGAGGCTCAAAGCGCAGCGGTATGGGGAGATGACGGGTGACACAAGGGAGCTATTAAGGGTGGATTGCTAAGGATTCTGTTGGTTGTAGTGGAATGGGGCGGCAGGCATAAAGTGGCGTAAGCAGGTGGAGGGAACAAAGCACTAAGGCTCATTTGCATTGCTTTGGGGCAAATTATTACATTGTAAGAGTTCCACCTTTACAGGCCTAATGGGAAGGGATGGGGCAAGCTGCTTTTTCTAAGTCAGGAGGTGTGCAGAAATATCATAGAGGTTCTATAAGGACATGAGGGTGAATAAATGATTTTTTTTTTGAGAAACATTGATAAGAATACACTTTGAGAGGCCATTCATATCCAATTTCCAACTAGGAATCTTATATATATACACAATAATTCAGATAGCATGAGACAGCATAAGCCTCAAATTTAATCATCATGGATACCATGGCTTGCTGGTCATGTGCCGTGACGTCCCTGCATAGTGCAAATTTGGCTTTGATGTGATGAGGTAATGAAGATACCACTGTCCCGATTCCTCTTACATCATGACTCACCTCTCTATCAAACTGAGAGAGCGGCGCTTCGCCCACGTCCATCCCCCCTCCTGATGACAGCGAGCTCTCGGAGGGTGACGTCATGGTCTGGCGTTTAGAGCTGTAGCTGCTGCCCGATAGCTCTCTCCTCAGAGCGCTGCCATTCTGAGAGGAGGACCCTGATAGAGAGAAGAAGAAAGAAATTAGTTGGGAATGAAATGCACGGAATATGATAAATGTAAGAGCAGACACATGTGTACTTACGCATTCCTAGGCCACTGCTTGCGCTCATGGATCGCCCAGGTTCGGCTCGGTTTTTGGTGATTGAGGGGATACTGACGGAACCGCTGAACCCGGCTCGATTGTCCTGAGCACGCACATTCTACAGGTTACACAGAGAAACACCACACACACACAGAGAGCAGGGACACACAGACATGCAATGAGTGGGACAAACATGACTCGATGAAAACAAACTATGGGATTCAATATTGAGATCTTTAAGATGGCATGTTGCTATCAACATATATATCAATACAGCATGCATAAATAACCTTTGACACACCCATGAATGTAGAGACTGGAGAGTTGTTTGATGAGATATGCTTCCGTTCAGAAGTTTGGGGTCAGAAAGATTTTTGAATGTTTTTGAAAGAAGTTACTTATGCTTGCCAAGGCTGCATTTATTTAATCAAAAATAAAGCTGAACAGAAATACTGTGAAATATTATTATTACAATTTAACGGTTTTCTACTGTAAAATATTTTCAAATGTAATTTATTCCTGTGATGGCAAAGATGAATTTACAGCAGCCATTACTACAGTCTTCAGTGTCACATGATGCTTCAGAATCATTCTAATATGCTGATTTGCAGCTCAAGAAATATTTCTTGTTGAAAACAAGAAGCTGAGCTGCTTAATATTTTTGTGGAAACTGATTTTTTTTTTTTTTTTTCAGATTGGTTTAATGAACAAAGTTCAAAAGAACAGCATTATTTTGAAACTGAAAACTTAATATCTTTACTGCCACTTTTGATGTATTAAATCAGTCTTTACTTAATAAAAGTTTTTTTTTAATTACTGATCCCAAACTATTGAATGATAGTGCACAAACCAAAAGTGGAAGGACTTGTTAAATAACCAGAAAAATGAGATTGCAAAAGCATGAAAGGGATATTCGGAGTTCAACAGAAGTTAAGCTCAGTCAACTCAGCATAATACCACAAAAAAAATAGAAAATAAAAAATCACTCATTTTCTTTGAAAAAAACAAAAATTACAGTTACAGTGGGGCACTTACAATATAAGTGAAGGAATTTAAAGTAAAAATGTTGAAGCTTAGAATTTTCTAAAGACACTTTTTTAACACTTTTCTGTAAGTAAAGGTTAGTGAGCAATTTTTTGCACAGCAAAATCATGTTAACACATTTTGGTTGTCTTGTGGCTATACTATTAAAACAACTGAAATAAATGTTTGTAACAATCCACATTTTGTCACAAATGCTGTCGATTGAGCTTAATATACTGAACCTAGAATATTCCTTTAAAGATGAGCATCTCACCATTGGTAAATCTCTGAGGATCTGCATTCCATCTCCAGGACCCATATGGGCCACATGGTTAAAATTCATAGGATTTGAGATCAACTTGTTCCTTTTCTCTGGATCTTTCAACATGTCTCTGCAATCACACACACACAAGTTAATATAATAGCCCTATAATGACTATAATGATATTTCAAACTTAAAAGAAAAGATACTGACCTAAAAAAAAGCATACTACAAATGTATCATGAATTTTGTCTGTAATCGTTTTATCAAAAGTACATCCTTTGAAAATGCTGATCAGCTCTGCTTGTATTTTTAGCATCGTAATACACAAATATGTGTGTGTGTGTGTGTGTGTGTGTGTGTGTGTGTGAGAGACACTCACCTCCTCTGCTGCAGTCTCTCCTCCTCAGGAATACGGAATGAGAATCGTCTCTTGTTGCTCATGCTGCGTACCATCTGCTTCCTGCTGTTATCACACACCTCAGGCACCACCAGTTCGTCCCCCTCTAAACACACACATTATGCATTATCAGACATATTATTCAAATCTAAATTATTCATTAAATCAAACAGCACTACTAAAGAAAAAGGTTCAAACAACTACATCCAACGTGAGCTATAATTCTTGCATTTAACCGAATTAGAGATAGTGCCGTTACCTGCAGTCTTGTTTCTGAAGTAGATGAGTCTGACCGTCTCTAGGCCCAGGAGATTCAAAGAGCCATCCATGTTCAACGGCCGGACCTGCACAGAGCCAGTCAAAATGGATTTATTCATTTATAAGATGACTCTATTTTTTTTTGTTTTAGTAAACATTCTAATATGTTAATTTGGTGCTCAAGAAACAGTTCTTATTATTATTAAATGCTGAAAACAGTTGTGATGGGTGCGCAAGAGTTCTTTATTTATTATAATTTAAAGCCTTCTGAAATTGAAATAAGCTAACCTTTTTGAGAGGAATGGTCTGAATCCACTCCATAGTGTTCACATCAAACACATCCACTGCATTTTCACTGTAGACTGACAGGTAGGGGGCGTTGTAGCCTGCGAGATGTAAATCATCCACAAGGTCAATCTAACAAAACCTTTTCACAGCCACACCCTGACCATTGTCTTTATCCATTAAGCGTAAATAGATTCTCTCTACTCACAGCAGGCGGTGGGCATCGCGGGCCACATCAGCTCGTGCTGGCGCGAGCGTCTGCCATGTGTGTCCACATACACTGCAATTTTGCTGAAGCAGAGCAGCAGTTCTTTATTGGAGATTTCCACTGCACAAAGGGCGTCCAAGTTGTCTGCCTTAATAAACCCCAACGTGTTGTCATCTGGGTGAAGTAAGCTGACCGGAAGTGCATCTCCATGCAAACTGTAGCGCGTGAAGCCCGCTTGGTAGCCTACACATAATTGATGGCCGAAGAGCGCCATCCACTGGACAATTCCTGGAGCCTGAGATATAGAAATAGCTGTTGATGTTGCTGTGTGCGCTAGCAAAGCTGATCTTTGTGATCTATTGAGTATGAACACCATTTACAATTAGGCTGCATATACTTGATTTGAAAAAAAAAATGAGAAGGGTTTTGAATACTGTACTTGTATGTCCACCAGATGGCAGTAGCGAGACTTGCTCTTGTTAATTTCGTAGCAGGAGATCTGCCGTTTAATGGCGAGGCAGAAGCAGGTGCTGTTGCGCACCACACCAGACACCAGTGCCTGGCAGTTTTTAGTATCTGCCACCTTATTCTTGTCAATCTCCCTCCCATCGAGCCCCGCCATGGGGACCAGACACACTTGTCGGTTCCTGCCCGAGATGACGGCCATTAGGTGCTCTGTGGGCATCAGTTCTACGTGATGCACTTTCTTAATGTCACCCACGCGAACAATTTCTAGCAGAAAGAACAAAAATGTTCAATGAATGTTGGTCTTTCTTGCATCGGTTATTTTACTGGACATGCGGTTCAGCAATGGTAATGCACTGTTTAAAGAGTCAAAAAAAAAAAAACTTAAATCTTACAAATCATAAACATTTTGAGAGATTACAACCTTTAATAGATTTGTAATCAGATGTCTGCTCTGATAAACAGGAAAAATAGAACAAACATTGATTTATTTGCTTTTATGCAAAGAAAGGTAATTCACACTTAGAGGCTATACTAAAAATAACCATTATCTGTCACTCTGACAGACTGGGTTCTACATTTTCCATCATGCTCTATTTTTATCTGTCGTTGTTTTCATTCTCCCTAAAATTAAGTAAACGTCTGGTATACCAATGCAATAGACTCATTTTTCTGTCAAAATGATGGAGAGCATGTCAATGTTTTTAACATTTGGGAATTACAGAAATTTTACCTCAACTACCCTGAAGCGACCTGGTAGCTCATACATCAGACTTTCCGAGGTTTAAACCAACAAACTTTAAGTGACCAGTCTAGATTTTTGACCACTAAGCCACAAACCTTCAGTTTACTGGGCAATGAAGAAATAGGAGGATTAATGAAGGAAGTTTTACCATCTCTGGTGACGTGGATTACAAACAAGCCTTCCTCATTCCCCAAAGCAACCCGTTCATGGTCTAAACAGAAATTGTGACAGTCAAAAATTTTGGATTAAACACTTGGTAAGAGTATCAGTATTTGCTCTTTGGCATAGTGTTGATCTGACAAGACGAGTTTTGTGTGTCTCTGTACCTATAATAGCAGCAGTCTGGGTGGTTTTGATGAGAGGAAGGGTGCTGTCATACGCTTCTTTAGGCACATACACAAAGCGCTCCTTCAGCTTGTTTTTCCTCAGGATGCGGTGCAGTTCGTTCAGAGCGCACACCCACTTCGTTCTCTCTTGCTCATTGTCGGCTAGGATCAGGATGCATGTCTTCTGACTGGAGGAGGCGGACAGCTGAGATGCTGTTACCTGTGGAATGAATGGAGAACAATGTATGAAAAGCAATTCAAAACCGTCTTGAATATAAATGACTTATGACTGCCTAAGGCTATAGTTACTTCAGTCATGATTATTACATAATCGCACGATCGCTATAATTTGATCTGTGATATTTTGAAGAAACCATTGTGAGAAAAAAATGCTTGATGAAAGAGGAAAGTGAAGAATTTAGAACAAAAAATAAATTACTATTCCTATTCTACAAAGGCACAATGCAATTATTACACCAACACTGGGAGTCTGGGACTAAGACAAATGGCCAAAAATGGTTGTTTGTAACAGAACAGATCAAAGTTTTAGAGATCTGCTTTTGGTTATAACTAAATTTAGACAAAATGTGTAGTTACTGCATTTTGCATTTCTATGGCAATAACAACAGTATATATTGTAATTATACTACAACAATAATCTAAGCACTTTTTACAATATTGTTATTCATTTCAGTCTCCCCCTGTACAATATTTGCGAAAAAAATCCAAATTATATTTTTCAAGGTATACGCTACCTTTCAAAAATTTGGGGTCAATTAAAAACAATAATAATAATAATAATAGTATTAATAATAATAAAAAAAAATTATAATAAAAACACTTTTTTAGCAAAAAAAAAAAAAAGTATAATGGTTTGCACATAAATACTAAGCAAAACAACTTCAAAATGATAATAAAAAATTTAATTGTCACAGAAAAATGACAGCATGTCAGAAAAAGAGATTCTACAGTGAGAAATTACGAATTGCCTGTATGCTCTTACCCTAAAAATACAGGGGATATCCTTCTTGTTAGCATGGATGACATCAGACTCCAGAACGGAGCTGGCGGAAAACTCTTCATCCCTGCTCAGGATAAAAGCACAATATATGAAATATTTGACTTAAATATTTGAGCATCACATATGAATGAAGATCTCCCTCACCTCATGTCAATGACCTGGTTAACTATAACACCAGGCTGAGCGCCTTTTCCTTCTCCAAGCTCATACAGGAAAAGTTTGAAGTCACATACCACTGCCCAGACCCTCTGCCAACCCTTTTTAACCCCTGTGGGTTTTGGTATCTGGAAAAGACCATCAAAGCTCCATTACAAGTCAGCAAACAAAAAACCTCAATGTTTGTGGCCAGTACTGTACATCCAGATGAACAGACAACAGTGGAAAAGTTTGTTTCTGAACCCCATAAATAAAACAGAGTGATCAACAGTGAACAAAATATGAAGAGCAACTCGTACTCTAAGATGGCCCTCATATGCAGTCCCAATGCCCCTCTGAGTGTCGATTCCCAGTTTGCCCTTGGTTTGGTCTGGTGCGACGGGGCACACAGAGGGTGCTTTATCAGCGCAAGTGACGTGACAGGAGAAGCTGCAGACTGGAAGGAGAAATGGAGAACACGGGCAGTGAGCATTAATGAGCATTCTGCCAATAAGGCATCCTTGCATTGGAGAACATTCAGTAAACCTGAGAGGTTCACCCTTTTTTTTTTGTTTCCAAACCCGTTTGACTTTAGTTCTTCTGTGGAACACAATAGGGGAAATATTAAAGATTTATGCTGGTTCTCCTTGTGTGTTCCTCAGAAGAAATAAAGTCATATGGGTTTTATCATCTCGACAACTAAAAACATATCATATTTACTGCTGTCTCTAATACTTTAAACACCCAGACTCCTTTCTCTTCTGTTGTCTCACCTTCACAGGTGCAGCCCTGACGGATAAGTCCCACCATCAGAGAGGTACACTGGGCACATTTGGTGGGAACAGAGAAGGTCTTCACACTAAACTGGTGTGCCTTGGGCTGTGGAGCAGAGAACATCAGCAATGTAATTTAAACACAACCATATCCATAGATGTTCCAATAGAAACATTACAGCCTCAAGATAATGTTAGACAATAGGAGTATTGGGCAAAATTCCTAAAGCACAATAAAATATTACAGCACAATACTTATTTTTGCTGGAAATTCATGAACATTTTTTTTTTTTATAATATTAAACAACCACATGATAATGCCTATTTCTTGATAATCTACTTAAATTAATACTTAAAGCAGTTCTGCAGCACAAATATAGAAATGTACAGCATGGTACATCATTACAGCAATACACTACAGTTTAAATGTTTGAGATCAGCAAAAAAAATCTTAATTTTATTCAGCAGTTAAGCAAATTAATCGTTTTAGAATGAATATATAGACATTCATAAAGTTTCAAAAAATCCTATTTCAAATAAATGCTGTTTATAAATGAATCCTAAAAATAGAATAATGAGAAAAAATGCTACTTGAGAACCCAATCAGCATATTAGAATGATTTCAGAAGGATCATGTGACACTGAAGACAGGAGCAACAGCTGCTTTGCAGCCTTGCCATCACAGAAATAATTAACATTTTAAACATATTCAAATAGAAAACAGTTATGTCTAACTGTAATAATATTTCACAATTTTATTGTTACTGTTTTTTACTAAATAAATGCAGACTTGGTGAGCATAAGATTTCTTTCGAAAATATTTAAAAATCTTACCTACTCCAAATATTTGAAAAGTAGTGTAATCTATAGAGATTGACACATTTCTACTGTTATCATGTAAACAGTTACCTTAGGTGATGAGTGTCCCAAGCTCCCGTAGCCTGATCTCCCCGTTGGAGTCTGAAGACTACGTGACGTGTGGTCAATCAACTAGGAGGAGGACACACCAACACATGAGTACATTTTATTATATAAACAGAGGAGATGGTGAGAGTTAAAGGAATAATTGACTCAAAATGAAAATTCTGTCTTCATTTCAAACCTGGCTTTCTTTCTTCTGTGAAACACAAAAACATTAATCTTAAATGTTGGATTCAGGCTGGATCACTTTAATTCTATGGAAAAGAGTGGCCAGTACATCTGCTTTTGTGCTTCACAGAAAAAAAGTAACAGCATATGAGTTTGGAATAACATGAGGGCAATTAAATAGAAACAGTATTTTCATTTTTAGGTGGAATATTCCTTTAAGAGTCCAAATGATACCTCAATAGGCTCCATGTCACTGGCGGTGGATGGGGAGCGTGAGCGTGATATACGCCGAGATCTTGAGTCTTCATCTCGTGACGGAGTGTTGGAGGGAGTGAAATCTGCCGAGTCAAGCTAAGATACAAAAAGATGGTAATTATCTTTATAAAATGTGTCATGTGGCACAGATTGTGATACCAGAAGAATATGCCACCATGCAGAGCGAAACACACTCGCAGCGGTACATCAAGACCATAAAGCTTATCATGACAATAATATTTTTACTGGAATTACACCCTCTAAGCAGAACAAAGCATGTGCACCCAGGCACCAAGCCAATGAGTGAAGGCACAATACACCCGCTACACAGAGACCACACACCAACTACACATGCAAGACGGAATGAAAGGCAGAAAAAGCATGGAAAAAAACAAAAACCCATGGAATTACATGGAAAACAATAAAGGGAAGCATATCCACGATTTATGAGGGTCTTACATTAAAGTGATCTGTAAAGGATTAGTTTACTTAAACGTGAAAATTCATTCATCATTTGCTCACTGTCATGTCTTTCCAAACCTATATGATTTCTGTATAACTTTTCAACAAATAGCTACACTACTGTTCAAAAATTTGGGGTTGGTTACATTTTTTAAAAATGTTTTAAAATGAAACCTGTTTTGCTCAACAAAGCTCCATTTAGCTGATATAAATACAGCAAAAACAGTAATATTGGAAAATATTATTACCATGTAAAAAAAAAAAAGTTTTCCATTTTAATATATTTTAAAATGTAATTTATTCCTGTGATGGCAAAATGTAATATTCAGTGGCCATTATTCCATAAATCATTCTAATATGCTGATTCGCTGCTCAATAAACATATCTCATTATTTTGTTGAAAAACTGTTGCTGCTTAATATTTTTGTGAAAACCATGGTAATTTTTCAGCATTCTTTCACGAACAGAAAGTTCCAAAGAACAACATTTGTTTGAAATAGAAAACTATTGCAACTTAACATCTTTGAAACTTTTCTTTTTTTTGGATTTTGACCATCTTTGAAAGAAAAAGAAGACAGTGAAAACTTATTCTGTGCACTATGGAGAAAAACAAGATGAGGTTTGGATCGACATAACGGTCAGTAAATGAAGTGAAACTGATTATTATCAACTTTTATACAACTTATTTTTGTGTTTAATCTTTATACATGTGCAAAAGTTCAAATTAGATCCAAATATTAAGCCAAGTAAATGAATTCTGTTTCCATTTAAATGGGCTTTTAAAATGTACCATAAAAGCACATGGTATGGAAAATAAACCACCAAGTTTAATTAACTAACCCAGTCAATAACCCAGATTCTCTGAAGTATATTAATATATAACACTTCAGTCACATATATGGTTCATATGTGTTTCAATAGATGAAAGAAAGGTTCCCAAACACATTTCAGATGCATGTAAGCACTGAAGGTCTCATGCAATACAGATATCACCATAATCAGAGCTGCCACCCATGCAGACTGTAAAACCGGCCGTCACAAAAATTATGACAGAGGGGGGATTTTGCTGTGACACAGGACAAAAACGGGTCTTACACGTCTGGTTTTGCTTCCAGGACCAAAAGAGGGTGATCGCTTTATATGGAGAGAGAAAAAAAGATGAGAGGAGAGTCAAACTTCATGTACAAGTGTCAGCTGGATACGATCATGGCCTGGGACGGCAGGTTGGAGAACGGAGGGAAGGCGTGTAAGAACACGTCTAATCTGTGGTTGGATTTCTGGGCATAGTTTACATGCACAAAGGAATCACTTCACATCAAAGAACTCCAAGGAGTCGCTACCACAAGACACTAGAGTGGATGTAGGATCAGATAAGTACAGTATAACCATGAACTATATCGTTGGTAGAACATAAAATCAATTCAATACTGAATTCAATACAGAAAAGTATGAATAAAAAGGATTAGTGTAGTGAAAAATGTCCTTTGTTACCCTTTATGTGTCTGTGCTATGTACTTTTATACTTATTTGAATGTTGTGCTATTAGCTTAGCAACATGCTAACACCAAACTGTATTAGAATTAATTGCAAGTTGAGTTTCCTTTGCTTTTCTGGTATTATTCCTGTGGGAGTTTCATAACTAGAGTAGGGTCTTTACTTGTCTGCTTTTAAATGTGTAAAATGAATGATGCAAAAAGACATTTCACTATAACATGGCTAAAGAAGAACTTACATCTTCCCAAAATTCAACTAAAGACGACGAAGAGGAAGAAAATGAGTCCTGATGGACAACAGAATGAAAAAACAAAACAATAACCATACACATTATGATAGGAAAAAAAGCAGAAAATTATAAAACAGATCAGGATGTGTCAGAAGAATACAGAAAGCATATAAAAAATAAATGTAAATAAGAATGATGAGAAAGATTTCTTTGGAAACCAGAGTGAACCTCTATGCAGATATTCTCATGAACAACACCTGGGATCTCAAACTTACATCAAACTGATCCAGAGCAGAAGTGGGCGCATTGAGGAATGCCAAGAAAGAATTCTGGGAATCCTGATGCTTCACTCCTAAAAATGACAGAATCTTATCAAAACACATTTTGAAAATCTCATCAAATTAGACTGTAACATAGCCAGAAACGCTCTTTTTAAGTCACATCATGAAAAGCATTGCTGAGTAGGTTGGATATTTGATTGTCACCAGTGTTGTTATTGTTTTTGTTAATTAAATGTTGCCTTGGCAATTAACTGAAATCAGTTTAAGTACTAAAATTACTCAAATTAAATGGAAATAAAAATAAATTAAAGCTATATAGGAATAAAAATAAATAAAAATGTAAAATGACTAAAATAAAATAAATAAAAAATAAAAACTATTTAATATTCAAAATATTAATAAATATTACAAAATATATTAATAACAATAAAATAACACAGATCGCCACCTCTCCTCAGTCTCAGCTCCTCTGTCTCCTTCCTCAGCCTCTCAATTTCTACAAGCAGCTCCTGGTTTCTACTTTCGGAATCTTGCAATTTGCTGTAAGATAAAAATAACAGACAAAAACTATGTCACTCTATTTAAATTCACCTCATTCGAACAGAGAGTGAACAAAATAAGCTAAATTTAGCTAAAGCTCTACTGACCAAATCAAAAGAGAAGTTAACTTCAAAACTATCCACATAAGGAGTGAAACGAATGTTCATTGAGCTGAAAAAAAGTTATTAGACTTTGAATGAAATCAGCAAACCAGATCTCTAGTTTCAGTAGATGCTGATATGTGTGGTCTCACCATTCTGTGGCAATGTTGGATGCTTTGACTTTGTTGAGCTCGTCCTGGATGGACTGTTTGGCTCTGATCTCAGCATCCAGCGCAGACTGCAGCTCCAGACGTGCAGACATGTCCAGCTTAGCAAAGCGCCTCATCTTCCACGGCATGTCCTAACAAAGCGAGAGAGAGGCCCACCACATCAGACAAGCAGGAAAATGAGAATATGGGTTTCATCTTTATCTGTTGTGTGCATGTCTCACCGTTCCTCTGGCTCCCAAGCTGGTGTTCCTTAGCCCTTCAAGCTCCTCTGTCATTTTTGTGGCTAGAGCTTGGAGGTAACCACGAGCATCTTTCTCATCGCTCACCCTGTATAGATTAGTTTAGTTCAGCAATGTGTATATGCAACTGCAGGGCTCTCAAGTCTCACGCATTGGGCGTGAGACACACGCATTTCAACCCGTTCACACGCTCACACGCCACACCTTGTATTTCTCACGCTGAGAAGGGATAACTTGTCCCGCTATATATACAATTAATAGATGAGGGAATACGGAGGTAAGTTCTCTGCCGAGTTCATAGCTCTCTCGACTCTCGAGTTATACAGAGTTAAATGCCACCTACCAGCCAATCAGAAATTAGGATGTTGTTGTTTCCGTTTAAATTACGCGATTCTGCCGCGAGCGCGTTCGTTACTAAGCAACATGGATGCGCGCGCACATGGAGTGTGAGTTGGAAGAGAAAGATCCGATGAATGCTGTAGGTAACCCCTTCATTTTTTTTTTTTTTTTTCGATTTTAAGATTCCTGGACGAAATCACTTGCCTGTGAAAAGACAGTGAGAGCTGATATGTCTCTCTCTCTCTCTCACACACACACACACACACACACACAGAGCTTGACATACATGCTCAGGACAAGTTCTGTAATCCTACTGTATATGTGTACAGTATGTACATTGAGTACTGCTGTTCAGTTGGCTCGTTTGGGGCAAAATTTCTTTTTAATTTTGATACATTTGTATTTTTAAATATATAAATCTTTTTATTTTATTAGAATGAATTTGTCTTTCATCAGATTTACCAGATGTTATAACTTCTATTTGTGCTGGTCAATTATGAACAATAGGTAAAATTGAACTGCTAGCAAAAACTTGGGTGCTACAAATATTTGACTTGCTCCTCCCCTTTTACTTGCTCCTCCCCTTTGCGTGGCCCCTCCCCTAACCTCACTCCAAACTTTCGCTATAACTTGAGAGCCCTGCAACTGTATTCAAGTGATGAATGATCAAATGATCTGCAGACATGAGTAAAGGTCATCATTATCATGTGCCTTTCTTGGCAAGTGTGATGTCACGTGGCTGCAGGTAGGGGGCTCTACTCACCACTGGATGATCTCAGTGATCTGGGCCTCCCAATGGGCAACACTCTCCTTCTTATCAGCCAACTCTCTCATCTCCTCCTCCAGCTGCCTGTGACTACTGCTGAGCTGCTCATACATAGAGCTCAGCTGAAAAGAGAAAAAGAGACCACAAAGAGTTAAGAACAGAAAAGTAAAGATGTGAGGAAGCAGACGGATAGTCAATGGGTGGATATGACACGCATTGCAGTTGTTAAGGTGCTTGTTAGCATGTTTCTACCAGTATTGTTATGGTTAACTAAAACTAAAACAACAAAAACATAAACTGAAAAAAGCTCAAATAAAATATACAATTTAGATATTTATTATAAATAATAAATATTATATATGTTTATCATATTACTGCATAATTGTATTATATAATAAAATTAAACTTAAAAAAACTTTCATGACAGCTAACCTTGACAAGCACTAAAATGACTAAAATAACAAAAACAAATAAAAATAAAGCTAAAAAATAAAATATTAAAAATATAAATAATAAAAAAAGCACATAACAAAATTACCAGAACTTAATTACTAGAACTTAAACTAAAATCTAAAAACTATCCACACATTTATTTGGTAACCAAGCAAGCACTGACTTTGTATGTCAGTAGTATGGAATACTGTCAATGGCTACTGTCAACTGTTTGGTTACAAACATTCTTCAAAATTTCTTTTTTTGAGTTCAGCAGAAGGAAGAAACTCATACAAGTTTGGAATAGCTTGAGGGTGAGTAAATAATGACAATTTTCATTTTTGGGTGAACTATCCCTTTAAGTATAAATCTATGGCGTTTTTTTCTCTCATTTTATCATCTAATCAATTATGGCTCGTTTCCACCAAGTGGTACGGTTCAGTACAGTACAGTATGCAATTATGTCTGTTTCCATTGTCAGAAGCTGTGAATGGTACCAAAATAGCGAACCGTACCGTACCACATTTTGGTACCCTTGGGGTACCTAGCACAGCAAAGGGTACCAAAAGGGTGGAGCTAAACTCACTGCAGAACATTGATTGGTTGACTAGAATCGTCACTTTTGCGTGATATGCGTTCTTGACTGTGGACTTGTGAAACGTCATTGCCCCAAAACCCAGGTAATTTTCAAAATATTACAGTTATTCTGTCATGAAATGTAGTTTCAAGAGTTTTTCAGGCGAGAATGTAGTTGTTTAAAACTCAAATCTGCGGCTTATTTGGAAAATTTGCTATGCCGATTTCGGAGCTCCAGGAGATCACCGGGCACTCCGAGCTCATGTATCCGCCTCGAGCAGCCTTACGCACGGCTAGTCCTTCCGACATTTGGCGCAGGCTCTGGTGTCTCTGTAGTGATTAAACAATTATATACAATTCGTTTTGGGTATATTTAACAGGCATTTGTGGTCTCATGAATCTATTATTTGTTCCTGGTCATATCGTTTTGGCTGAGCACAAAGTTATGTTTGACTTTATATATTTATTTTGAACTTTACCGTAGTACAGCGCTCTCTTGTAGCATACGTTTGACTGAATTGTTTGCTTTTGTCTTTATTTCTTCTTATATAGGCCTCTTATATTTTGTACTTATACTTTTATAATGGTAATTATTGTTCATTAAAACTGACATAAAAGAGGCAGAGTTGCGCTTATTGTCACGCTTTATCGTTGATCGCTACTTTCCGGCATACACCACGCCTATGAAGTAAGGGTACTGTTGGAAGTGTTGCCAATTTAGCAATTTTGTAGCTAGATTTAGCGACTTCCCCACCCCTTTTGAGACTTTTTTTTCAAAAGTTTAGGGACAAATATAGCAACTTCTTGGACAAACCTTATCTAAGTTCTCATCTTGCCCACTGATCTATATTCTCTATATATCTTTAAATAGATCAGTGAATTTGGCATTATGATGTCATCTAGTGACATTTAGGTATCAGTTTTAGCTACTTTCAATTGAAAGCCGTTGGCAACACTGACTGTTGGCGGTGGAAACGCAAGCTGGATCAGGGTGTTCGGTCCCGAACCGTACTGCTCAGTGGAAACGTAATAGCGGAAAAATAATAGCGCAGTTTGTCATTTATCCCAGATCAACTTTACTAACTTTCATTGGTTCTTTGTTCAGTAGGAAGTGAGCATTGTACGAAAGACAGGAAGCAAAAATAATATGTTACGGCGAGTCCATGCAAAACCTCTGCAGTGCTCTTTGATAGGAATGTGAATTTATTCAGGCATTTCACATCCTGGTTCAATTCCTTCCAAATGCC